>RJWM01015790.1:0-47268 GCA_004363535.1 Dasyprocta punctata | reverse complement strand
AAGGAGAAGAGGGAGGGCGGAGGCGGAGGGAGGAAGTGAGAGGAAGTGAGGGAAGGAGAGAGGAGGGAGGAAGTGAGGGAGGGAGGAAGGAGAAGAGGGAGGGCGGAGGTGAGGGAGGAAGTGAGAGAGGAAGTGAGGGAAGGAGAGAGGAGGGAGGAAGTGAGGGAGGCAGGAAGGGAGGGAGGGTGGGAGGAAGTGAGGGAGAGAAGAAGGAAGGATGGGAGGGAGGGAAGAGGAGGGAATGCAGGGAGGGAGGAAGGAAGGAAGGACGGAGGGAGGAGAGGACAGGAGGTGACTGTCCGCCGCACCCCTGCCCGCACACTCTTGCTGAGGGCCGCAGCTCTGCCCCACTGCAGCCCTTGCAGTTTGCCGGGGTGAGACACCGCTTGGGTGGCCTCTGCTCTGCCGGCTGTGGCCTGGGCCTGGGCCTGGGCCTGGCACTGTCTGCAGCAGGCCACCTAGGATGGCGCCTGGGGGTCCCTCCCGGGCCGCGGCTGTCTGCGGGCCCTCGTCCTGGACCCGGCTGTTGCGTGAGGCCCGATGTGGGCTGGCCTTGTACCTCCTCTCTATAAGGCACCCTGCGACCTTGGGGCGTCCCTGCCACCGAGCCCACACCCGCGCAGTTCGTTTGTGTTCTTACTCCTGTGTGTTTAAAGAAACCAGAGGATACAACCGACCGGGGAGAGTTTTATTTTAATGCCAATAAAACGGACCACACTGTTCCGCAGGCTGCCTTTGGCGCCCAGCGAGCTCGGGCTGACTTCCTCCTCTCCCCGTGCCCTTCGCCCACCCGGCTCCGTGCTCCCTGGCACTCTCCTGCCTTGAGCGTTGGGTGGCTGAGCGCACCCACCAGCCTGGCGGGGAGGCGGCTTTGTCAGGTCCTGTTTCAGTGGTCCTGCCCGACGCGGCCACTTTGCTGGGCACCTGTCCCGTGCTCCCGGGGCTGCCTGGAGCCGTGTGCGCAGGGTTGTCTGTCCCTGGATGGGCAGAGGACTCGGCAGTAACGACAGCCTCAGTCGCCAGCACAGCGTAGGACAGGACAGGGCGAGTTCGAGTTTTTGTGCGCATGTGACAGTAGGAGCCGTCTGCACGCCGTGGACGGGGAACACAGCTCGGACCGGCCCGGAGCTCTGGGGGTTCCCTGCTCGGCTTCCCGAGACGCTGCCCTTCCTTTTAAAGAATTATCTCCCCGCGTGGTGGAGAGCCGAGACACTGCTGTGCAGACCTCTGTGAGAAGCAGTGTCTCACGGTCATGTGTGAGGCGGGGGTGCCGTCTTTTGCAAGACACGTGATTTCAGGGTTTGGATGAGGTACACACACCTTCGGAGCACCGTCTGAAGTGCGTGCGGTGACTTTGAGACAAAATGCACGTTTACCAGCTGGTGTCCATGCACGTTGCAGGGGTGTGGGGACACCTGTGTGTGCGTATGTGCACGTGTGTGATGGGAGTGGGCCTTGGGCTTCACAGAACTTTCACATGGGCTCCCGTGCGTGTGGGTTTTCTAGTCTTTGCTCATGGATTCCTCAACAAAATCTTGCAGGCAGTAGCTGGGTGGATTGCGGCGGTTTCAGCCTACATCTGCAGGCGTCCTTAATGCTTCCTGTGACCCCTCTGGGTATTCCTGTGTGTTTTCCTGTAAGAACACAGGGTGGGTCACGTATGATTTCCCTAATGTCTGTGTTTTATTTTGAAAAATCTTTTATCTCAGAAAGATTATTATTTTCTAGGAAAAATTTAGAAGTGCATGACTTCAGTGTTGAGACATCTAGTGATGGGAGAGAGCATTCTAGATAAGGTGCCAGGTGTTAGGTTATCATCTGTGGCAGGAGTGTTCTGGGCAGGGTGCTAGGTGCTAGGTTATTATCTGTGGCCAGGGCGTTCTGGGCAGATTATAGGTACTAGATTATTGTCTGTGGCGGGGGTGTTGTAGGCAGGGTGCTGGGTGTTAGGTTATTATCTGTGGCAGGGGTGTTCTAGGCAGGGTGCTAGGTGTTAGGTTACTGTCTGTACGGGGGTGTTGTAGGCAAGGTGCCGGGTGTCCAGTTCTGTTCCTGGTGTTGCTGCCCACCCTGCCTATCACAAAGGTGGAGGAATGAGCTGGGTGCCGGGTGCGGTGACATGTGCACCGTAGGGACACCAGTGCAGGATCGGAAGGCCTGAGCGACTCGCCGAATGACAGGGCAGTGGCTCAGGCTGTATTTATTACTTTCTCTGCATAACAAACACCCTTTCTGTAGAACCTTTGTTCTAAGAACCATGTCGGCTGGACAGCTGGGCCGACCCGCCGGGGTCCTGTCAGGGTCCTGTGGGCCAACCCGCCCGGATGGTGTCCAGGCAGCTGGGCCGACACGCCGGGGTCGCATTGGGGCCCCATGGGGTGAACAGAGCTGCCGAAGCCCAGCCCCACGCGCTGGCGCTCTTCGTGGAGCTGGACGATGGGTCAGTGAGTGAATGACCAAAGGGACCCGGTTCCTTTGTTTCCTTGTGGTGTTGGGGTTGCCCCAGAGCCTTTGCACCGCCTTGCTCTTCCTGTTTTGTATTTATTTTGAGTCAGGGTCTCTGAGTCGCTGTGTCTCCAAGTCAGGGTCTCTGAGTCGCAGACTGGGCTCGAACTTGCAGTCCTCCTGCGTCTGCTGCTCTGAGAGCTGGGGCACAGCTGTGCCTGCCACGCCAGCAGAAGGGTTGCTCCGCTTCCCAGAGGAAAAGAAGGGTGCAGCAGGGTGGGGGCGTGCAATGTGGACCGGGCTGCCAGGGCTTCCTGGGGTGACTGTGTCTGCCAAGGGCGGGTGATGCAGCCCAGGGGCGTGGAGGAGAGTCCCGCAGAGGAATGGTGGTGGAGACCCCATGCTTGGGGGCTGAGACGGGCCCGTGCCTCATTTCTCCTGATAGAGGTCTTTGCTTCCCTTTTTTTCTTTTTCTTTTTTTTTTTTTTTTTTTTTTTTTTTTTTTTTTTTTTTTTTTTGTCTTTTTGAGTCAGGGTCTCACGATGCAGTTCAGGCTGACTTTGAGCTCATTTTGTAGCCCAGGCTGGACTCAAACTCCCAATGATCCTCCTGCCTCAGCCTCCTGAGTGCTGGGATGACAGTTGTGCGCCGCTGTGCCTGACCTCTCTCGTGGCTTTCCCCTTGCAGTCTGCCCCGGGAGAAGCCTTCCTGGGAGCCCCGTCACGTCGCTGTCGGGTGTTCGGCAGTCGCTCGGGGCTCTCGCCAGCTTCACTCGGGCCGAGTGGACCGTTCCCGGGGCAGTCCGTGGCTTTCCTGAGGACCCCGTGAAGACGAGAATGGTGCGCTTGGCTGCGCAGCCGACCTCGAGCTGCTTCATTCTCTGAACTCTGTCCTGGCCTAATTCTAGGTTTACAGAAGAGCGAATTGCAGAGAGAGTACAAGGAGTTCCCACGCACCCTTGACCCAGGGTCACGGTGTTCACATCTAGCATAACGCAGGCCTCAGGCTTCCGGTGCCATGGGACTGCAGAGCCACACGCGTGTGTGACACGCACGCACACACACAGCCATTGCACCGTGTGTCTCTCCTGAACGCCAGGCACAGGGTGGGCACTGCCCAGGCAGGAGCTGGCAGGAGGGGCTGCGGTTCCCAAGCAGGAGACCAGGGGGCAGTCCGCGGTGGGGAGCCCCCGGGTCAGGCCGGCTCAGAGCGCTCGGCTGGCAGAGATACTTAACCCAGGTCCCAGCTATCATGTGGGTACTGCGTTCTGCTCCAGCGCACGCACAAGGGCGTCTGGAAAGTCCACTCTTCTCCTGTTACGCTCAGTCCTCTGCCTCCCTTGCCTTCTGCTTTACGAGTGAGAAGCCCAGCAGTGAACCCCAGTTTATTAGTCTGAGAGTCAGGAGCAGCGAGTCCGTCTGCCCAGCTGCCCTTCGGCTTGGGCTCCAGCTGTGTCCTGCAGTGCTCTGCCTGGGATGAGGTCCAGCTGCCTGGGAAGGGGACACTGATCTGAAGGGGACAGCCACGGCACTCGGGCTGGGCTTGGGGGCCACACCCTTCCAGAACGCAGCTGTCTCTGGTGGGCCTGGGACAGCTGCTCTGCTGACACGGCGAGAGGCTGCTGGCGGAGGGCAGGGTCTAGATGACGGGCCAGTCACTTGGCTTCTGGTCTACCCACAGTTCTGGGGGAGAAATGGAAATTTCCAGATGCAGGAGTAGAAGGCTGCCAGTTGTTCTTGGAAAGACCCTGTTCTCCCGGTGGACTCTTGGTATTGTAAGGAGATGCAAACAGTGCTTCAATTCCATTTGGTGAAGGACAGATTTAAAAATTATTTTTAAATAATTTTTTCTACGAGTGCCATTTTCAGAAGAATAAAACTTGTGTCCACATGTTTAAAATAATTCTGGTATTGCTTTCAGCGTTTTACGAGTCTGAGACCGTGTTCTGTTTAACTTCAGGAGCTGCAGTGTAGATAGAGGGTGACTGCATGGTTGTGCCTCGGAAGTCACCTCGTGGTGACTACTTTCTTTTTCCTGACCACGCACACTGCTTATTTGTGAAACACGGGCTGTGTCAGTGCTTTCCGTCTGCCTTAAGACAAGGTATTTCGCTGTTGAGAAGGAGCGGAACCGTGCCAGGTCTCTAACAAAGACAACAGTGTCAGGCAGGTTTCATTCCGTGGGAACCCAGTGCCCGTGCGTCCCCTGGCCCTGGCCTGGCTGGACTTCCCATGGCCCCGTAGGAGTGGTTCTGCGGGTGCGGCAGCTGGTGGAGAGGCCGGAGCGGTGCCCTTGGACTGTGCAGCCATCACCCTGGGGGAAGGACGACATGGTCCTAGTGTCCCTGCTGTGGAAGGGTTACTCCTGAAGGCCCGCTGCCAGTGAGGAGCAACGGCAGATCCAGCATGGCTCTCCAGTCCTGGAGGCGGCACTTGCTGTCTCCTGGTGCTGCAAATAAAGTTTTATCAGAAGATCACCATGTCCATTTGTTTATAGCTGGTCTCTGGCTAAACAGAAAGACTGCCCAGTTGAGCTCTGCCAGCCAAGGCATTGTGAGAGGTGACCATTGTTTTTAAGCAGGTAGGCTGGGGTGGGTCCAGAACAGTGGATAACAAATACCTAAGACCCAAGAGAGGCCCCAGTGTGTCCAGATCCGGTAGTGGTGACGTGTTGTGGACTCGTGCTCCCTCACGGATGCCCAGGCAGGGCTGAGAGACCCTGAGAAGCAAAACACATTTCCAGCTTAGTGTCCTGAGTTACCCACATACAACTCCTGGGAGCTCTTGGATATTATCTGCTGCAACCTAAGATGCTAAGTTATTATTATTATTATTATTTTTTTTTTTGGTACGGGGAATTGAACTTGGAACCTTGGCTTTCCAGGCAGGCGCTGTGCTGCTGAGCTGCCTCCCCCTGAGAAGCTCACTCGTGAGTCCAGAGAAGCACACAGTGGTTATGAACTTGACATAGAAAAACTAGTGCATTGATAAACAGTTTGAGCTGCTTATATTCTATCCGCTAAGATACTGGAGTTAAAATGTGTGCACTAAACATGTAATAATAAAAATTCAAAATAAAAGCAAATCATAGACATTACAAAAATGTGTGCGCCAGACTTCCTGGAAACCAAAGCTTCTCTGAAACTGACATCTGTGTGGACTTTGCCTGAGAACATCGGGGCTGTGTTTGTGGTGGGTTCGGTGGCGATGCCTTTTAACAGAAATTGCATTGAGAAAGCTGTTGCCTTGGGTACCGCCTGCTCTAGTCAGCGGTCGCAGGACTGTGGCTGTCTTGGGGCGGGCCGTGAAGCCGACCTTATCCGCGGGGTGTTGGCGCCGTGCGCCCCTCACTGCCTGGTCACGGCGCTTTCTGACGGCCCAGTCCCTGGCTGCATTCACCTCTCTGGGCAGCTGGGGACGGGCCCTGCCTCGCGTGGACGATGGGGACCCCGGGGCAGGGCGGCTGTCGTGTCCTGTGCTCAGCGCCCTGGCCAGAGTCGTGTGGCGAGCTGGCCTGCACCTGCCCCCTGCCCACCCGGTTTCAGTGAAGCCCTGGAGGCTTGGGATCCACCCACCCGGACCTTTCAAGGGCTTTTCCTTCGTGTCTCAGTGCTTGCCCTGCCCTTCCGCCTCCCTCACAGAAAACACACTTGCTCGGATTAGTTTTAAAATTCCTGGTGCGACCATCAGCATACTCATTAGATAAAGTTCAAGGTCACCTCTTGCACGCTTCCCCCAGGTGTCTCCACTGCACGTGTACTGAAGACGCGGTTACGCGTGATGCACCATCATGTTTCCTTCTGCGTGCTCGCTGCTCACCGGCTCTACAGTTAGGTTCCTCGTCTTCACTGACTTATTTTAATTTTTGAATTATGTACAGCAGGGGTGTGGTCAAAAGTCAAAATACAGAAAAAGGTGACCAGAGATGGCTGTCATCTCCTAATCCCGTCTATTTCTGCTGGCTCCCCACGTGAGCGAGTTCACTGTACCTTTCTGTAAAAAAAAAATCATATTCACAATTGAATTTTTTATGTGCACAAAGTAGTGATCTTTTTATACCTTTCGTTTTTCGCTCAGGAATATATTCCAGAGGCTTTTCCATCTCCAGTCTGGGGAGGTGTTTCTCTTTGTTCTTTACTGCTGCACAGTATTCTATTGTTTGGGTAAACTCTTACGTATAAACATTTAAGTCGCTTCCTGTATTTTACAATGCACGTCATACTGGATCATTTTATGTGACTTGAAAAATGTTTTCCACCTTTTACAGTTCGTTTCCGAGTAGTATTTCAATTTTGCTGTGATGGATGGAATTCTGTTTTCTGTTTTGTCTATGGGTATGAAGTCTGCCATGCTGGGCATTGTGACACACGCCTATATTCCCAGCACTTGGGAGGCTGAGGCAGGAGGATCGCTTAGAGTTCGAGGCCAGCCTGGGCTACGTAGTGAGTTCAAGGCCAGTATGAATTACGTAGTGAAACCCTGTCTTAAAAAAAAAAAAAAAGATGTCTTTTGCTTTTTGCGTAGTGTAATAATAGAAATGTCTGTACCCTGCTACTTTACTAAGTCCCTTTATTGTTGGTTAGGATCAGGTTATCTGTGAGGGGATAATTTCACTACTTCTTTTTCCATTCTGATGCTGCTAATTTTCTCCTCTGGTCTGATTGTGGTCACTGACTCATCATGCGTGACAGTTTGTGGGCATCCGTGTCCTGCTCCGCACCTCGCTGTGGACACTGCTGGTCCCCACCGTACCAGGTGTTGGCTCCGGTCCTGTGGGCTGTGTGCAGTCACGTTAGGGGTGCACCCATCAATTCCTGTTTTGGGGAAGATGATGTTGAATTTTATGGAAGGTATTTCAGCATTTATGGGTATCATCATGGTTTTTCTCCTTAGATATAGTAATGTGGATGATAGATGCCATTAGTGGAGTTTAAAACTTTGAACTATGCTTACCTTCCTGGTATCAGTCCTACGATGTGCTTTCATGCGCTGTGCACTGGACCGGCGTAAGGTCTTTAAATGTGTAGTAGAATTCCCCTGTGGAATTCTAGTTGTAGAATTTGATGGAGAAAATCCTCCTTGTGTGTGTTCTAAGGGTTTCTAAGGTACCTTTTGTGTTGAGTTGCATGCTGCAATTGTAAATACGAGTAACAAACTATCCACAAATGTGCTTAAAATTGGCCCCTTCCTGGACATTCTTTTTAACTGGAATTTGCAAAGATAGCATCCAGATAAGAAAGGGGACTAGCCAAGACCAGAATTACCCAGCGTGAAGGAAGCAGGGCCCTTCTAGAGTGTCCTTGTTCCTGTGTGATGTGCTGACAGAGGCAGGCGCATGGCAGCAGGGACAGAGCCGCCAGTGCACGGTGTGAGGGCCGGACCAGGAGCTGGGAGTGGGCACCGCCAGTGCACGGTGTGAGGGCCGGACCAGGAGCCGGGAGCGGGCACCGCCAGTGCACGGTGTGAGGGCCGGACCAGGAGCTAGGAGTGGGCACCGCTGTCGGGAGCACCTCGGGGAGGGGAACCTGTGTGGCCACACCTGGAGCACAGGGAGAGGCTGAGGGAGCTAGAATTTTATGGGAAAGTTGAGTTTTAAGACTTGGCAGTTAAACTTTGAAAAGCACCTTGGAGAGAAACACAACACTGTCCTTGAAAGTGTGACCCTGCTGAGCCCAGCAGGGTGTGGCCTTGGCAGCGGGCCATCTTCATAGGGCTGCAGTAAACGCTGGGGTGTGGCCGGCCCGTGGGGGTCGTGGAGAGATGCAGTGCAGGCTTGTGGAGGGCACGAGTGACAGCTGGCTTGGCAAAGCAGTGTGGGTGAGCCCCCAAGAAGGGGTCCTTCCTGCCCACTCTAGCCGGTTCTGAGCTGCCGTGTTTCCGGTGTCCATTTCCTGTCTCACTCTGCCTTTGAAGGCCGCGCTGCGCACAGTGTGGCTGCGGGCCTGGCCGGTCTGACCACTTCTTTAGTAAGTGGTTCACTGTGGCCAGAAAGGCGAACTGGGTGTCTTCTGGGGGCGAGGTGGGGAGGCCCTGGCCTCAGTTTCTCAGGGTGTCCTGGTACACAGGCTTTTGGCTTCTGCCCTCAGGCCACCCACTCCTCATTATTGTGCCACCTCTTGTGGCAGCGTGGGGGCTGCTGTAAACTACCCTCCGGGGTGGCCGTGGGGTCCCATTGTTGTCGCCTTCTTTCCAGGTGCTGGTGCCCATGCTTTGTAGAGAATCTTCTTTCCACCGGGCTGGTCTCGGCCCTGAATCAGACCTTCGTGCAGATGGAGTGAAGGCCACTTGCCTCTGGGGGTCACTTAGGGTTAATAGATCAGGAATAGAATTCCTTTCCACACAGGTATCAGATGTAGGGCTCGCTAGTTGAAGGGACTTTCATCGCAATGTGATTGGTCCAGAAAACTAGTTCAGGGGCATTTTCACACTGATCGCAGTAAGATTGTGGAAAAGACGACTACTGTGTCTGTGCCGAGATGCTCTCCCCGCTGTGTCCTCCAGTGCAGTCAGAACATGGTGACAGCTTAGTTTCCATAGCTGCGGATTCTGTTTTCAAAAACACAGGGCTGTGATTTCACTGTAGTTCAGTGCTGAGAAACTGATATGGAAATGGAAATGAGGCTTTCTTCCGTCTACAGGCTCTAAAACAAATACTTTCTGTTCCCCTTGGCTTGGGTGAGATTTTCCCCTCCCTTCCCCAGCATTGTGAGTTTTACAGATGGATTCAGAAGCTGATCGGGAAGCGCTTGTCACTCCGGAAGCCCCTCTGACCTTCCTACCCGGCCTCATGACAGGTGACTCAGTGAAAACCCACTGTACTTTACGGGTGGTTACAGCCCTAATTGGCCTGCCAGGTGACTGTAAAGCTGAAGAATTGGTGTGGCTCCGTCAGCAGGCTGGGGCATCACGGCTGAGTCATGAGCGAGCGTCGTCCTTCCTCGCCGAGTTTGCCTGTGTCCGGGCGCTGAGGACAGGAGCACGGCACAGGCAGGGTCCGCCCCCAGCGAGCTCCACCTGTGTCCCAGGAGGCTGACCTGTGCACAGAGCCTGTGGTGGATGAATCCTGTTGAGACAGGGACCCCACTCCAGCAGGGCGCCCTCTGCTCGTGGCGGTCAGCGCCAGGGCAGCGGAGCCCACGTGTGTTCCTGGAATGCGCTTTCCTCCCATCCGTGTGGTGTGCGTGATGGCTCACCGCAAGCGTGTACTGCGCAGTGCTATTCTCACTCCCCGCGTGCTGGTGAGGGTTAGGGCCGGTCACCCCTCCTGCTGACCATGCCTTTCCGTCCTCTAGGGGAGATGTCAGAGCTGTTGAGAATGTGTGGAGGTGGCTAGGAGATGTACTCAGAGCTGCCCCAAGGTGTGGGAGGCCGAGACGCCGTGGTGGGGCTCAGGGGACTCCCCACAGGCACACTGGACATGTTGGGGGCTGGCGGGGTCTGGGCAGCGGGGATGCAGAGCCACAGTGACCCTGGGCAGGGCGGGCCCTGCTGGAGGCCGGCCCCTGCGATCTGCATGTGTCTGGCGTGATTGGCGGTGGAGTGCTCCCCGCCAGGTCTGTGACCTGCTCCGCCCCCTCCCCTATCCTGGGCGTCTCTTCTGGGCCCAGTGCTCCCCATGTCTTCCCAGCACTTGCTGGAGAGGGTGTGGAGGTCAATTGGAGTCCACATTAGACATTGCCGTTTTCCAGTTTGTCAGTGTCCTGTGGGTGCTAAGAGGAAGGTTCCATCCTGTAGGTGGTCGTGCTTTGCTTAGGGAATAATTCAGCCATGCGATTGTCTCTGACACATGTTCCTGCGTGTGTACGAGGTCACAACCGGCATCCTTGGGTGGTGTGGGCTTTGAGCAGGACTAGGAGCGGGGAACATGGTAATGCACCCTCCTTGTTCTCGTTTTAATTTATTTGAATATTAGTGCTATTTTTTCCAAGAACGTTTTACTACTGAATTTCTTTTAATATGTTTCATACCTAAAAATTTTATTATGTAGATTTACCTTTTTTCTGGGGTTTGAAAAGAGCTTCATTCTTTGAGTGCATTTATTTTTAAAGAGATATTAGATAAAAAAAATTGTGTTTCATGTAGTTTTGTTCTTTTTATGCTTCTGGTCTTTGTTCCAAAGCTCTTTGAGTCTGTGTCCTGGTAAGAGAAGACTGAACTGCGTTGCTGTTTACCTGGTGCGCTCACTGCCTGGTGGGTCCGTCATGTGCTGCGGGTTTAAACCGGCTGCGGACAGGCTGCTTTCTGCTTTCTGTGGCCTGCAGAGGTGCTGGTGTAGTCCCCACGCCGCTGTGGGTTGCTGTGAATCAGGGCCAGTGCTCCCGAGGTTCCGCTCCAGGCCTGGCTGAGCCGCCCCTGTGCTTTTCCATGTCACTAGACTCATTATGATTAAAAACTTTTTTCCTTATTGGTGGTACTGAGGGTGTAATCTAGGGCCTTCTCACTGAGCTACATCTCCAACTTCTCCATACGCTATATTTTGAGCCACGATCTTGTTAAATTGCTAACTTGCCCCATGTGGACTCAGACTTGCTGTCTTCTTACCCAAGCCTCCCGGAGTGTTGGGATTAGAGGTGTGCACCATCACTCCTGGCTCTTGTGATTTTTTAAAAGCTCTGAGTACAGTGCAGACAGGACCTCAGGAGGGTCCCAGACAGAGGGCTGTCCTCCTGTCTCACCTTACTTCACGTCCCCGGTCTTTCTCCTGCGAGTCACTTTGCCAGCCTTGTGCGAGGCTGTGGTGGCCCAGTGGCTGCTGCTCAGGCCAGGGCCGGGGTAGCGCTGACTCTGGCCTGGTTTTGGGGGCTCAGGAGGCCGCTGGGTTCACTTCTCATGGCTCTCAGCTCCCTTTCTTCTGTGCCCGTGTTGGGGGAAGTGCCGGGTGGGCCCTGGGCTTCCCGGCGTGGGATGCTCAGGGCTTTTGTAACACAGCTGTCCTCTTCAGAGCTGTAGCTCTCTTCCTGGAGTCTCCAGTTCCCAGCGATGCGCCATACGGGGATTCGGGGTGAGGGCACTGTCCTGCCGTGCCCCCTCCCAGGCGTCGGCCTCTCCCAAGTTCCTCCTTTTCCCCAGGATGTCAGGAGAGCCAGCTGCTGTGCCTGGCTCGCTGACGGGGGCTGGCAGTGGGACTGGCCTGTCACACGGTGCTGCTCCGCCGCCACCCGCCAGCCTGGCCGAGTGCCCCTGACGGGCAGGATTAGGTGTCCGAGGGCCCGTCCTCCACAGAGTGAGCCCCTGGCCTGGTGTGCTGGGAAGCCCCATGTGGGGTCATGTGCTGCCTTTAGGTCACCTGCACTGCCAGGGAGCATCCTGTCCAGCCTTGGGGTCCTTCTATCACTGGACCCAGTGTGCTGGATAGTGCACGGAGGTTCCACTGGGCACGGAGGGCAGGCGGGCTGTCGCAGCCTCTCAGCCTGGCGCCTTGGCAGGGCCAGAGCTATTTATGGTGCTGAAAAATCTGCTGCCGCCAGCCTGAGTGAGGGACGGTTACGTAAGGCGGAGGGCACGGCGTGTGTGTTCTCTGCTCGCCCTCGCCCTGGAGCCGAGATGGGTGTGCACAAGGCGGTGCAGCCCGCAGCTCCCTCCTTTGCTGCAGCAGGGTTATTTTTGGAGCGGGGACGTGGTCACATGAGCGCAGTTTTCATTCATGAGACCTAGATGGATGGGAAGTGGTGGGCTCATCCCGACCTCACAGCATTCCCAGGGGGCAGGTGTGTGTTGGTGGGTTCGCCTCTGTCCCCAGCAAGGCTGCTAGGGCAGCGTCATCTCTCTGCATTTGTCTTGGGTGCGGAAATTGGTGTTGCATGGGTTGATTTCCCACTCGGTTGAGGGATTGACTTCTCCTGAGCCAGGAAAATGCGTGGCCTGCAAGGCGGCACTTCCCGCGCGTGCGTGTCTGTGTGGGCCAGGGCATCCTGGGGTCACCGCGGAGCTGTGGTGGGCTTGCTGCTCACCCCCGCAGTCCCACCTCTCCTTCAGGAGCCTGGGGCTCCAGGGGAGTTCACAGAGCCCTGGGAGTCCTGCCCGAGACCGCTGGTCCCTCCTTCCTGTGCCTCTGGCTACCCTGAGCTGCAAGGGTTTGCTGACTGGTGCTGATCGGCTCTTCCGAGTCTCTCCTTCTGTGGGTGGTCCATGCTCCCCTCTCGGTGCTCCCTCCCTTCCCAGCGTGCTGCAGCAGTAGCTGAAGTACTGCTGGGTGAGGTGTGCCTCCTAGTGGGGAGGTAGCACTTGGAGCAAGTCCCTTCGCTGTCCCTAACCTCCCCTCACTGCTGCCTCATACCAGGTGCTGCTCCTCCTGTGCTCTGCTTAGCATTGCTTTTGTGTGTGTGTGTGTGGCATCACATATGGAAGTCCATGGGCATCCTGGGCAGTGAGAAGGTCCTGCTCCTCAGCAGCCTTGCTGTCCCCAGCCTGGCACTGCTGCTGTACACCTGCAGCCCGTGTTTTGCACCTTGCCCAGCTGCCGGCTGTCCCATCACGGTTTCCACTGCACAGCCCCGGGTGCAGCGTTTATAGAGCTGCTGGACTCATGGGAGGGCGAGAAGGTCACACAAGGTGGGAGAGTGACAAGATGGGGGAGATGGTGTAGGAGGGGGAGCTGCCCACTGCCTCACATGGCCCGGGATCAGCCCACTTCAGGCTGGCTGGGGCCTGCGGATTTTTCTGCAGGCCTCTGTGGTTTCACGGAGTCTTCACTTGAGTTCTTTTGCTCCTGTTGGGGGAGGGGTGTTTGAAGAGACTGGCTGGGGTGAAGGTCAGGGGTCAGGGGCCTCACACAGGGTCTGGTTCTACCCCACACTGTGAGCCTTGTTCCGCCCAGTATTATAGCTGTCACAGCAGCCGTGTGTTTGCAGGTGTTCACAGCGAAGTGCACGTTTGGCAACTTATTTCGTCTCTGAGCTGGGTGAATGCCGATGCTACTGTGTAGGCCCTGACCACTGAACAAGGTCACCCATGTGAGGTACTAGCACTGGGCCAGCCCCGTGGCTTCTGTTATTCCAGGAGCGCTTGGCAATGGCACATGCAGTTCTCCAGCCCGTGGGGTAGGTGGCAGTCTGCACAGGAAGCACTGGAAGATGACAAGCAAAACAGCTGGCCCTGGCCAGGGGTGGGGGACTGAGTGCACCTCAGGGCGGCCCCTCTGTGAGCACCCTGGCTGTGGTGGGAGTCAGGGTCCTGGGTGCCCGTGTAGACTCCCGGTGGCGGCTCCCTCCCCATAGGAGAGACAGGCTTCCACTGTGTGCTTGGCTGCTGAAGCCTCATAGCCTCTTGGGCTCAGTCTCTGGGAGGCCACGTGCTTTCCTGTACACACAGACAGAGGCACCTGGGGACCTGGCTATGGCGTGGTCACAGGGGCTGGCCTGGTCCTCGGGGGCAGTGCACAGCCCCTCAGGATGCCTTTCCACCTGGACGGAGGGTGGCGCGGGCGGTAGAGGGGTACAAAGCCTTCAGAACCAAGGCCCCAAGAGGCAGCTTCCTAATGCGCCCCCTCAGGGTTGCTGCCCTGGCCTCAGAGTTCATGCTTGCAGACCCTGCCACTGGACACAGGGCCTAAAGACAGGGCAGGCCTGCTGGTGACCTGCTCAGGCCTCGTCTGACCTGAGCCCACGGAAACAGTGAGAAAGCCAGAGCAGGGGCAAGGAGACGAGCAGAGGGCATTTGTGCACCCCCGGAGTGGAGGGGTTCAGTGTGCATGCTGGGTCTGAGATGTGGGGCCACGTGGAGGCCTGGGGCATTTGGGAATCTAGAAAGAAGCACTTTCAGGATTGGCGTCCTCGCACTTTTCTCAGGACCTATTGATTTCCTCTGCCTGAAAGACGCCTTTGGCTTGGTGAGCCTAGCAGCAGCTGGGGTGCCACTGGCCTTCCTCCTGATCCCATGGGACCCTCGGAAATGACTTGTGCCTCAGGTGAGGCTGGCAGGAGGCCCAGCCCGCAACAGGGCCCACGAACCACTTTGCACTGGGTTCCTATCCCTTGTCTCAGCTCAGATCTGAGCCCACTCCATCCGGAGCCTTTGCACTGAGCTACATCCCCAGCACTTTTTATATTTTGTTTTGAGATGTGATCTTGCTAAATCACTAAGTTGCTGAGGCTGGGCTTGAACTTGTGACCTTCCTGCTTCAGCCTCCCGGAGGACCGGGATTATAGGTGTGTGCCACTGCACTTGGCTTGGGGCTGCCTTTTGCTGGCGCTGTGGCCTTGGGAAGGTTTCTGAGCCTTCCCGAGTATTGTTTCCCTGAGCTGTGCAGTGAGTGAGATTGGTGGCCGTGTGACTTGGGGCCTGCACTGTGGCATGAGGTGTGGGTGGTGCTGGCAAGTCAGGGCTCCCCGTGAGAACCGGCAGTGTTGTGATTTTCCAGGTGTGCCCTGGAGTTCAAAATGGTGATTTTAGGAACTTTCAAGGGTCACTCCTGAGTCAATCAGGGAGCGATTTTGAGGAGCCTGGCTGCAGGCTGGGAGTTGCTGCACTGTCACTCTGCGGAGGAAGCCGAGACTCGGCCTGGGTGCCTCCTTGCCGTCCCCTGCAGAGGCCGCGTGGCCCTGGGTGGTGAGGCTCAGCGGCGGCTGCCTGCCTCTCTCCCCGGTGTTGGCCTGGCTGCCTGGCTGTGGCTCATTTCTGGACCTGGAGCTTGGGGCATCTTGATCGTCCGCAGCAGCAGTGTGGTCTGAGTAACAGCGCAGGTGCGCAGCTCGGGGAGCGTGGACGTTGAGCTGTGGAGTCTTTCTCAGCCCCACTCCAGAGCCTTGCCCCTTGCGGGTGGCGTTACCACTTCCCTAAATTCCTGGTAAAGTGGGGTGCACCTTGCACCCAGCTTTTGAGTGGTCTGCAGATGAGCCGTCCCGGCCCCGAGCGGTTGCCCACCGAGTCACTCTTGCTGTGCACTGAAGAGGCAGTGAGTGAGGATGGGTGGCACCCGCAGAGCACCCTGTGGCCATGGTGGGGACCCTGCAGGAGTGCTTCCAGGTTCCTGTGACTTCTGCTAGTCCTCCAGGTTGGTAGGTGCAGCTCCCGTGCGGACCACAGGGTGTCTCCACGCCCCGTATCGCATTCCTGTCGGGGTCACAAAGGTCCCCGAGTGGTGCAAGTGGACCAGGTGGGGGCTGTATGCGGTGTGGTTCTGACAGATCAGAGGCACGGGAGAGCGGGAGAAAGGTTTGGAAGTGCAGGGGGTGGGGCTCAAGTCTGAGAACGGGGGTCTCAGTGTGAGCGACACCTGGGGCTCGGTTGCACAGGCACGGAGGTGCCTGGCATGGATTCTCTTGTCCTCTGGAGTCTGTAGCATGGATGTGCTGTATTCATAACTGTTTTCAAATGATAGGAATTTAAGTTATTGCCCCATTGATTTGAATTGATGAGAGTTTGATCCTTTTACTTCGAGAGGGCCTCGAGCTTTTGAATGGCTTGGGCAATTGCTGCCATATAAAATGTTCTCCGGATTTCAGAACTGCTGCTCATGTTCACTTTTGAGGTGCCAGTGAGCCTTGGTTGATGTCCCCAGAATTTTGTTTTTTAAAAAGTGCCTATGTCAGCTGAGCATGGTGGCTTGTGCCTATAATCCTGGCATTTGGGAGACTGAGGCAGGAGGATCACTGTGAGTTCGAGGCCAGCCTGGGCTACAAAGTGATTTCAAGATCAGCCTGAACTGCATAGTGAAATCCTGCCTCAAAAAGACAAAACAAACAAACAAACAAACAAACAAAAACCAAACCAAGTGCTTGTGTTAATTTTGTTGACTCGCAGTGTTTATTGGATGGCAGGATGTTTCTGGGGTGAGTGTGAGGCACAGCGCCAGGATGGACAGTGGCTCGGGGCTGGCGGTGACGCTCTGACCCCTCACTCATCCTGGGGGCCAGCGGTGGTGGCGTGTGGCTGTGTGCCTGGCGGGCTCTTCCTGCCACTGCGAACTCTGAAGGGTCCCCCTCCCCGTCCCGTGGATGGCAGGAGCAGACGGGGTGCTCAAAGTCCCCATTGAGAAATCTTTAGGTTTTAGACACCCCCCCCCCCCTTTTTCTTTTACAATGTGAATTTAAACGAAACTTACTTTCAGTGGAATGGCTGCATTTTGGCCTGGGTGAGAGTATTTCAGGTTTCAAGTGAGGCCTCACAGAGGAAGGAGGTTGGGTGAAGGCTTGGTCTGTCAGTGCGTCGTACACGCCTGCAGCTCCTCTTGGTCATCTGCCGTCCCTGCCCGGTGTCTCCGGGGCTGGCTTTCGGCGGGGCACACTCGACCTCTCCCTGGCCACGCCATGGTTAGCGCCTTGGTCTTCCTCGCTGCACGTTGACTTGTTGGTAGCATTTCACTTGGTAAACATCTCTGACCCATCCGTATTGGCCGGACAGCCACGTGTGTCCGCACCGCTCCCCTTCCTGCAGTAATTCACAAGATTATGAGTTTCCTAAAACAGTTGCCACATCGAGCATAGTCACCTTCCCCTTTGGGCTAGACACCTCGCCGTGTTGCCAGGCAGGCATCAGGAGACCCTCCTTCCTCAGCCTTCTGAGTAGCTGGGCTGTAGGCATGCACCACTGCCTTGTTACAAGTTTTTCATCTTTTTTGGTCTGACAGCTTTTTTTTTTATCTTTTAATCACTGCTGGTGTCCCTGAAAACGTCTGGGGGGTGGGCTCTTCGTTGGTGAGGCAAGGGCACTGGTATCCTTTGCTCACTTTTCTTTCAAGCCGTCTGCTTTAGGGTCCTGAATCTTGGACTCCATCTAGACAGGAAGTTCGGTGTCCTGGCTTAGTCCTCGCCATTGGGCTCCATGTGTCGGGCTGTCTGAGAGAGCCTGTGAGGTGGGGTCGGTGCACTGGCTGCGCTGGAGCGGCGGGGCGACAGTGGCTTTCTGTGTGTGTGTGTGTGTGTGTGTGTGCACGCGCGCTTGCTCATGTGGATAGGCGCTGTGACACCCATCACTGAGCTCTCCAGGGACTCCTTCGCCCCGCCCCCCAGCACTCACGTGGGGTTTAGAATGGGGGGATGCTTTTCTGTCTCCCAATTCATGTTTGTTAGCTCTTTAAAATTCGTATCTTTTGGATGTAAATTTTCCCTAGACAAGGAGTCTGTTGCCGCCGGGAACACTGGCTGAGTCTTGGTGGGGAGCCCTTGGGGTGGGTGGGGGGAGGTGGGAGTGTCCAGCTGTGGGGTCCCTGGGGCGGTGGGCGTCTTCCTCAGCCTCACCGTTTGGGCTTTTCTGGAAGCCTGGTTAGTGTGCTTTCTCAGCTTCGGTGACTTCTGCCCCGCAGACTCCGTACTCCGCCCCGCCTCCTCTCCGGTGTGCAGACACACACTGCAGTGTGGCAGTGTCCCCACACCCCATCCAGACTGCGGGTCAGACGCTGGCTGTGCCCCCTGAGTCTGCTTCAGCAGCACCCCTTCTCTAGCCTTGCCCGGGGATCCTCATCCAGGCCTCTGCTGCCCTGCCCGCTTAGGGGCTGTGCTGTGCGGGGGACTGTGCTGTGCGGGGCTGACCCGGCTGGGAGCTCCGAGGGTCCTCCCATCCCTGCCTTCCCCAGGGTTGCACCGTGTGGTGGGCCGGGTGCTCACCACCGAGGCTGCGCGCCTCTGCAGGAGGAGCTGTCAAGGTCTTGTTGAGGAAAATGGCGCGGGTTCATGGCTGTGGTTTCTTTACATTGAAATGTTGCATCAGTGACCTGTTAACCTCCGCTCTTCCCCCAGCGCAGGGCCCTTGCGTGTTCCAGTCGTGCTCCACCGCTGAGTGCACCCCTGTCCCCTCCCACTTTCTTGCCAGTCATTTACTGGAGCTGTGGGCCTCAGAGAGTTTTGGTTCAGAACCCCTGGAACTCACGGAAGGCCCAGAGCTGAGCACTGGAGGCTGGGCGGCAGTGCGGGGCCCCCGGTGTTCTCAGACTGCCCCGAGAGCACGTGTGTCCAGAGCCTTGCAGGCTGCCCGCTGTGTCCCGAGGCTCCTGATGCCTCCTGATGTGGATGGCTCTGTGCTGACTGCAGCTCACTCTCAGCAGGGCTGAGTGGCTCCTCGGTGGCCTGTGTAGACACTGTCCTCGCCCATCCTCCATTGTTTAAGTGGAGGCACGAGCTGCTTCACCAGGTAGCTGGGGCCGCAGTGGCCCTGGAGAGTGCAGGTGGGACCTGCTGTCCTCGGCTCACAGTACGCAGCGGGTCGAACGCCCACACAGCCTGTGGCTCCCAGCAGATTCCCAGAGGAGTTCCCTCTTGTCCCTCTCCGTGCAGGTGGGCACCCATCTGCATGGGCGGAAGAGTGTAAGAGAAGTGTGTCTTCCGCGAGTCCGCGTGCCCGTGGCAGCATCGCTTGCACCGAGCGTCCCGTAACTGTGAATCAGTGGTGTCCCCAGGATGCCACGCGGTGGCCGTGCCCGATGCCCTGGCCTCAGTGTCAGTGCTCTGGGGCTGTGCAGGTGGTTTTCTCATGGCCGCTTCAGGGGGGCTTTAATAGGTGAGTGAGGCCCGCACTCCGTGCTTTGGTTTGTTGAAGGTGGCTTCCCAGCAGTTCTGTCCCTGAAACTGAGGCCCTGTGCCGGAGACGCCTTGAGGAAGGGACGCTTCTCTGGATTTGCCACGGGAGTGGGCGTTGTTTTCTACGCTTTGTCCAGACTGTTTCCACAGACTGCATAATCATGCCTTTCCCTCTGCCTTGTTCCTAGGTTCCCCGTAAGCCATCCCTGCAGGCACCCCGCACCTCCTGGGGACCGTCTGCCTGCCTGTCCCGGACTCCGGCAGCAGGGCCCCTGATGGCAGTGGGCACCTCCCGCTGAAACCTGCCAAGCTGGACGCCACAGCTCCGCACGACGACACTTCAGCCAGCCCCGTGCCCCCTTCGGCGGTGTGCGGCCATGCAGTCCTAGCCTGCAGCCCAGGCATCCCCGAGGAGCACTACGTGAGCGAGGCTGTGGATGATGCGGCCAGCTGCAGAGGGTACCGGGATGCCTGCACCATTACTGGTATGGGGGCGCCCTGCTAGGGTGGGTGGGCAGCTCCAGGAGGGAGGCCGGAGGGACATGGGGGACCCGGCGTGCAGAGGAGCCCAGGCTTTGGGCTCGGGAGACTTTGTGCCCAGCGGCTGCCCTGTGGCTGTGTCAGCTGCTGGTCTCCGAGATGTGGGCAGCACCTCCTGGATAGCTGCAGAGGCCAAAGACTGCTTGAAATAATGCCCAGTGATTCTTTAAAATATGCAAGTTTGCTGCCAGTAACTCCTCGTTGTTCTGGGTCAGGGTCAAGTGTTGAGGTTTCCTGGCCACACAGGGCTAAGGAGGCCCCAGCCTGGACCTCAACCTGGGCAGGGCCTTGCATACCTCACTAACCCTGCTGGGCCACACGCTGTTCTCCACCTGTGCCCCCCGCCCCCTTGCACCCTCCCCGCACCGCGACCTGAGGACGTGGAGCCAGCACCCCGCTCCTAGCAGTCTGACCTTAGCCGGAAGCACGCTGTCTCTCGCTCCTTAGCGCCTCCTCGCGCGCCTTCCCAGCAGGCCTGTGCCATGTCCCTGTGCCCCTCCTCACCTGCTTTCTTGCTCTGGTTCTCTCCTGGATCCGCTGTGGGCGACTTGACCCTGGCAGCATCTGCAGCATCTGTTCCTCCTCTGCACCCCAGTTAGTGGCAGCCCATCCGCTCCGTTGTCCCTGGAGCGCCTCTGGAATTTGACTGCTGCTCACAGCCCTGCAGCAGCCACCTGGTCCAGGCCATACTGGTCCCAGGCCCAGATGTGGCAGGGGATCCTCACCAGTCTGCATTCACCCAGCTGCGTGAGCTGGGTTGGGACACAAAGCCCTCAGGGCCCTTCCTGTGCCCCAGCGGCCCCGTGCCCCCTGGTCCTTCCTAGCCGGTCCCTCCTGGCCACTCGCGCCAGCAGTGCTGCTGTCCTTGCTGACCCCCCAGCACCCCAGGCACTGGCTCCAGCCTCCGCCCCTGCTCTGTGCAGACCTGCATGGCCTCGCCCCAGGCGTCTCAAGACCCTGCTTCCCATCTCCAGGTGCCACTGTAACAGGTGCAGCTTGTGATCCCCACCCTTCCTCAGTCCCTTTCCGGCTTCTCCATCCTTGGAGCCGCCCTGTGTTATAGTTTGTCTGCCAGGTGTGCAGCTAGTATGAAGTCCTCCAGGGCAGGCACAATGTGACCTCGTGTGTCCCTGAGATCCAGTGCCTAAGGTGGCCCTGCCTGTGGCCCATGATGGGGGAATGTTTGTTGAGAGAATATGTCATGGCATGGGTACTGGGTCCCTTTCCAGGTGAATGGGCTAAATCACAGAGGTTCAGCACTGCATGGTGGAGTTTCTGCCAGGCCCGTGGGTCCCCAGGTTCTCTGCTGCCTTAGAAGGCATCTGGTCGGGGGTGTGGGTGTGCCGGCGGGCATCGAGGCACAACAGGGTGGGTGCCATAATGAGCAGGGACACACAGGAGGGCACCGCCTAAGGGGAAGGGGGGCAGGGCGTTCTGTGGTGGTGGGGTCACAGCTGTGCCCCCCTCCATCCGAGCATGTGACCTTGCCCTTGGGAGTCCAGCTGTGTCTGAGCTGATGCCGTTCAGGAACATCCAGCCTGTTAAACAGGTTGCCCTAGCTCTGAACGTGCAGGCAGGGGGCACGGGGATGGTGGAGGATGGGTGGCTAGCCGGGGTTGGGGAGGGCAGAGGGAGATGCTGGGTAGACAGAGCCCCAGCACGGGTGTGCCCTTTAGGCTGAGGGCCATGGGCAGTGTGCCACGGGGCGGCGGCTGCAGAGAGGACGCGCCGTGAAAATGCCATGTGTTCTCCTGGTGTCTGCACTGCCCTGGGAATGTGTGTGGGCCCCGAGCCTCTGCCAGTGCGGTCCCGGGGAGGGCTGGCACTCAGCCTCCCAGTCGCCCCCGCTGCCCAGCGAACCCAGGACAGCAGGGACGCCTGTTCCACCGCGACTCAGCAGAGCCGAGTGCCGTCAGCGAGCCCTGCCCCACACGCTGGCTGGGAGGTATCGCGTTTTGGGTGCGTCACTGCTGTTTGGGGTGGCTGGGTGAGATGAGCCGATAGGGCACCTGGCTGCCTGGTTACGTAACGCACTGTGCTTCCTGGGCAGCTGCTGCAGCCTCAGGATTTGCCCCGACAGGCAGCTCAGAAAGTGCCAGGCGGGCTCAGAGAGCGACTGCCCAAGCCAGGTGTCCGTGCAGGACGTCCTCTCCCCTGAGCTGCCGTGGAGTTGCGCCTGCACATGGCACTGGTGTGCCAGCCAGGGCGGCCTGCGGGGGCCCAGCTTGGGCCCCAGCTGTGCCCAGGCCAGTGCCTTCAGACCAACCCATGTGGTAAGTGTGGCTGCCGCGGGCATCCTCTCTGTGTTTTCTTTGTGTCCTGGCTGGAAGGAGAAATGACCAAGGAGAGGTGGTTTCTTTCTTGCTCCATGCTGCCTGGTAGTTTGTCCGTGGGCCCTGGCAGGAAATTGCCATGGTGACGGACAGGTGGGGGCGTTAGGAGGCTGCTCTGCCCCATCAGCGGCACCTGCAGCGGGGTGACTGGGGCCAGGGCCCCGATGGCCGCCTCTCTCCATCCCAGGTCTGGCAGTGCCTCAGCTGGGCTCCGAGGCTCCCTGGCCTCTGACTGCTCTCTGTCTAAAGTTACATCCTTACCTTGGGTTCTCAGAGCCTTGGCTGGTGTGGGTCAGAGAAGAACTTTCCGGGTGTGAAAGACAGGGTTGGACTGCCCCCCGGCCCCCGTCTTCCTTACCCAGCTTGGGCCCTGGGGTTCCAGTCCACACCCGCGGTGGAGTGCGCGCGGTGGTGCCTGCTCGGGCCTGTCCCTCCTTCTCCCCGGGGCAGCCAAGTCTGACGCTGGGCTGACCCAGTTGGTTTCTGTCCTGTCTGCTGTCTGGGCCACAAAGCCCTGAACTCCCTCGAAGCCTGGACCTGGTCAGGCACCTGAGGATCCCGGCACGCGAATCTTTCCCAGGAAGCACAGGGCACCTCATGCTGCACCTGGGGCCTAGGGGGACCCCGAGCGAGCCAGAGCTAACAGCAAATCCTGAATCCCCGCAGAAGCACCAGGGTGCTCCCCTGTAGCTTCCAAATGTGCCACAAAGGATTTCAAGGCCAGCAGCTGGGTCTCCTTTTCTTCCCTCCTCAGTTGAGTGGGTTGAATGTGTCCTCCCAGGACTTGTAGCAAATTGTAAACTGAGGTGACCTCGAGGCTCCCAACAGGTGATTTGCATTGTCAGGTACTGGGTGTACTTTGACCCTCCCGACTGGAGTTAGTTACGCATCGGAATCCAGTTTTTGATATCTGGCAGGCACCACTTCAGTGTGCTCAGCCATCGCCTGCTCTGGCCACGCGGCGGTTGGGGTGGGGAGAAAGCTGGGCAGGTGTTGGGCCCCGGGCTTGCTGGCCCCGATGTGCAGCATGCAAGGCCAGGCTGGGGGTGGGTCGTACAGCACAGCGTCTCATCATCATCTCCATCGACGGGGGAAACCGAGGCACAGACAGCTTAGCCTCCTGGGCGGTGCCATGCCAGTTGGCGGGGGAGCCAGGCCTCAGCTCGGGCCGTCTGCCTCCGGCCCGCTTCCTTAAGTATTCAGAGCATCGTGTGGGCCGCAGGGGTTGTGATGTGCAGTGCGAGCCAGACCTCCCTTTACACAGTGAGCCCCTCCCCGGCCCGCTGCTCCTTGCTTGCTGTCCCCGCCGCCGGCTGTGCTGCGCACCTCCTAGTCAAGCTCACAGGCACCTGGCAGGAAGGTGGTGGCAGAGAGTGCATGGGGCCCCCGTCCTCCCACAGGGGAGCCGTGCTCCTCGCGTCTTTGTAAAGCTGTTCTCTGATGCGTGTGCAGCGCGTCCCTGTCCCCACGTGGGGACACGCGGTAGACACCTCCGTTGCCTTTTCTGCTCTGTAGCCTGCAGTGGAGACCTCTCCATTAGGGTGTGCCCATCACGTTTTTGTTTTCCTTTCATCTGGGGATCGAACCCAGGGCCTTTGTAGTGAGCTGCGTCCCAGCCCTTTTGTAACTTGAGACAGGGCCTCGCCGGGTAACCCAGGATGGGCCCGAACTTGCCACTGTCCTGCCTCAGCCTTGTTGGGCACTATTACTCATTGCTTCCAAGAGCCACAGTTGATGTAATGAGTCCCTTTCTGATGGTAAGTAGGTTGTCTCCAGCTGGGGGGTGTCTGGTTTTCCCCAAAGCCAAGTGCGGGGTGAAGGTGCGGGTGAGACTTGCAGGGCGGGGACTTCGGTTTGGGTGGACGGGGTCCGGGGTCATGTTGTGTGTTGTCCAGGCAGCACAGGAGAGCGTGGCGGCCCACGCAGTCGGCACCCAGGGAGTAGCAGCCGGAGGTGCGTGAGGTGGCAGCATCTGTGTCCTCTCCGCATCTGGAGGCCAGACATCTTTCCATGTTACCGTTGTTTTTATCTTTTGTGGTGCGGAGGATCAAACCCAGGGGAGGCCAGTGCTCCGCCTCCGAGCTACTCTCCAGCCCAAGTGACTTTTATAGTCTTTGCTGTGACCTGAGATAAACGCTTCTAACAGTGCCTGCTTTTTGCTTATGGAGTGGGTATCTGTGTAGCCCCAAATAGATAATTATACTGTCTTTGTCAACCGCAGTGGGGGACCGGAGTGCCCACCTCCGGGAATCACGGTGAGGATCAAGCGAGTTCAGACACGGTGCGTGCCGAGGCCCGAGGGTGCTCACTGTCTGACTCACCTCCGCCCGCTCACCGCCCTCGTCTCTGTTGCGCTCCTACTGTCTGTGTGTCTGTCCGCAAAGGAAGGTGTGTGCACAGCCACTGGGGTCTTGGGCCTCCTCCCTGGCCCGGCGGACTGGTTGCTGCTGCTGTCCAGTGGCAGGGGAGGAATGGGGCTGGGCGGACCTCTCCCCTCTCTTTCTTCCTGTGGCCCCTGAGCCTGGGCCCTGCTGCCCGCCGTGGCTCCAACTTCACGCTGTTCTTCCTTCCGCTGGCACACGAGTGGCCGTCTCCCAGAAGTGCTTCTTCTCCCTCTTGCTTTCCCTCCCTTGTTTGTTCGTAGGGAGCTGATCTTCCTTTAATCCTCTGCTGCCCTGCCAGTGCGGGAGGCCTCTGGTCTCCATGCAGCCTCCTGGGGGTTGCAGGGCTGGCGGATTCCTGGGATCTGCTGGTGCTGTGGGTTGTGCTGCCAAGGGCCCGGCTGGCTCTGGGGGCCTGCGGAGCTGCGGGTGAGGCAGAACTGCTGTCTGCTTCCCAGACTTGAATACTGGACTTACTGGGAGAGCAAGTGACATATTTTCATGAAAATACTTAGAAAACCCAGAAACTCTGAATGCACTCCCAAAGAACCTTTGTGTTACCGAAGTACACCAGTAGGCCTGTGTGGCCATCAAGTGCCTGAGCAGTGATGACTCGGAAAAACAAATTTTATTCCATCAGGAAATGTTTACTGGACAGCTGTTAGGGTGCTGAAGTCAAGAGATGGGTCCCTCAGTGGCCAGGGAGGGAGGAGGTGTGGAGACGTGGCACCAGAGCAGGAGCGTCTGGCCAGCCCTGCCCTCTGCGGGCCACGCCCCACAGGCCATGCCCCTGGACTTGCAGAGAGAGATGCATCTGCATTCAGCGACCAGGGCTCTCAGCTGTCCCGGCCGCTGGTTGCAGGTTGGGGCTGGCCCTGCAGCAACTTTCAGTCAGCAGGCCGCATCTGTAAGACCAGAGCCTGAGCAGGTCTGAGCGAGAAGCTCAGCAACCAAGTGAATGTCCTTGTCACTGGCCACCCCAGACCTGGACGCCAGAACAGTGGAGCCTGCCTAGCATCTGCCCGACTCCTTCCTGTACCCCTGCTCTGAGCATGGGTGGGGTTCTGGACCCAGGCTGTCACGGCTGGTGACTGCAGGGCTCCTCCTGTAGGTAGCTCTGCTCTAGGGAGCCAAGCTTTACATTTGCGTGATGTGGGTTAATTTAAATTCCAACAGGCAGGCGCCTGACAGCCCAGGTCTGCTCATGTTCACAGCTGTGATGGATTAACTGATGTGCAACTTGTAATGCCCAGCTGGACTGAGTCGGCGTGCTGCTGGTGTGGAGGGCCCGCTTGAGGATTGTTGCCAGCGGCATAAAAGTGGAAGTGGAGGGGAAGATGGTGCGCCGTTGTTTCATTCTCCTGGAGAGGTTCATCCTGCTGGCTTTGCTGATGTGAACTCAGCTCTTCTCATCGTCAGGAGCTCAGGTCCTCCCTGTTACTGAGGACGGCTGAAGTTCTCTTTGGGGAGCTCTGGTCCTTACTTTGAGTGCCGTTTCCTGGCTTGGGAGGGGAGGATGTGAGCTCTTCAGTCTCCTGGAGAAGCTTGTTACTTTGGCTTTCCTGGTGTGAACTCAGCTGTTCTCATCATTGGAGGAGCTTGGGACCTTGCTGTCATTGAGAATGACTGTCGTTCTTTTCAGGGGAGCTCTGGCCCTTACTTCAAGCTTCGCTTTCTGACTCCAGTGCAGATCCCTCAGCTTGCTGACACAGATCCTTCACCCAACTAGTGCAGACTTTCTATCTTCCATCACTGACCTTTGGGCCTTCCCAGTGCAGATCTGTGAAAGAGACTTGCATGAGACCTCATTGTGGCCTCTAGGCCTCCAGCTGGATGCATGGCAGGTATCATCATGGGCTTTAGGTCTGCAGCGGAACTTGTGCAGGACCTTGTCATGGGATCCAGGTCCTCAGCTGGTTTCTTTGGGTCTCCAGTGTGTGCACAGATTCCTCACACTCTTTTGCATTCGACTTTTTGGGTGAATATTATAAAATAATCCTATAAATTGTGTGTCCTGTATTAAATTGTTTCCCTTGTAAACACTGACTACAACAATGGCTCTCTGTCAGATGTCTGCAGACCTGTGCCATGTGGCTTCTGCTTGGAAAATAAGCCCTAGACACTTAGTTGATTGTAGAAGTGACTGACATCTCTGCACCATTGATAAAGAGTGATTTTAAAGGTTTTGCATTGTTATTCGGTATTTGTTTAAAGGCTTTCTTGATGAACTTGAGGCTCAGGCTAAACGCTTCCCACTTGTGTGTGCTTCCTTTTAGCCGGTCATGCGTGTTCTCTGCCTTGCTCTGGCCCCTGGACAGCTTACTTCCCTTGACTTTTGAGTCCTCACCCTGACCGCACTCGCCGCGTGTTCCTGCCGCCTCTCTCGCCAGGCATGGGGGCTGCTCTTGCTCTGTTTATCCTGATGGCGCTCTTGGGTCCTCAGCAGAGACACATGGCGCATAAGGCCCTCAGCACTCTGAAGCAGGCGCCCCCTCCTGTCTCAGGCTGACCAGGGTCTGTTCCTGCTCCCAAGTGGGCCTCAGGCGTGTCAGCTCTGGGGCGGGAGGTCGGGGCGCAGCTCAGGATGCAGCACTGATGGTGTGGTCGTGGGTGGGCACTCGCCCAGGCTCTGACCGCGTTCCCGGTCTCTGCGGTGGGTGCGATAGGGTCTGAGTTGTCTGGATGCGGTGCTGCCTGTCAGACAGCTGTCTGCATGGCACAGACAGGCTCAGTGTGTACTGGGAACCCTGCTGCCTCCTGCTCAGCCTCAGTCCCATTTCCCTGAAGCCACCACAGCTCACAGTGAGTTCTCTAGCTCGGTGCCTGCCTGTCACTAGCTTTGACACTTGGCCATCCGCTGGGTGTGGCTGTGGGTTCTGGAGTCGAGGACCCAGCCATGGGCCCCCTGCCAGTTCCGTCCCTGGAGCAGGGAGCGCTACATGTCTTGGATTTTGGTCTTTGCATTTCCTAGACATCTGCCTAGGGAAACACCACCTTGACAGTCTGGTCCCAGAGGTCCCGTCTGGCTAGAGCCAGCAGAGGTGGCCTCGGGGGTCTTGGGCCTCACCCGGCAAAGGTGACTGGATTAGCTGCTGCTTGGGTGCCAGGGCCTTAGCGTGCTGATCCCAGAGGGGTACCTGAGGCACCCTCCGTTTTCCATTTTCCTGTCCTCCCTTTTCTCCTTGTTCCCCTCCTGGCCCCATCCAGCTCCTCCCCTCCCCCGTTCGCCTCCCCTCCCGCTTTCTAGTCCCCCAGTCCTCCCGCCCCTTCCCCCGCTTGCCATCTTTAGAGATGCAGTTCTTTCCTCCTGTGTCCAGCGAGGTGACGTGGGCTGCTGAGGCCCTGGGAGGCTTCGCCGCCCTTGGTAGCCCTCGGATCCCATGACAGGTCACAGGCTGGGCCAGGCCGTGCTTCTGGGGCTCTGCCATGTCCTCTGCTGACCTAACACGTGTCCTGGGATGACAAGGAGACCTCGCAGTGTGCATCTGGGACCCTGGACATTTGCTAGGGCGGGAGGCTGTACAGTTGTCACCAGACGCCTTAACTAGAGTGAAAAGGAAAGGCAGAGGTAGGCGAGCTCCAGATAAGGCTGAAAGCTGTGCATCTTGCAGGACGCCCAGGACTTGGGAGCGGG
This sequence comes from Dasyprocta punctata, assembly GCA_004363535.1. Taxonomy (NCBI): domain Eukaryota; kingdom Metazoa; phylum Chordata; class Mammalia; order Rodentia; family Dasyproctidae; genus Dasyprocta; species Dasyprocta punctata. The sequence goes on along the minus strand of RJWM01015790.1, from coordinate 19,485 downwards.
CTCAGTGCACCCGGAGCCTAGGCAGCCTGGACTTGGCAGGAGCCAGCTTGCCAGGTGAGGGCACAGCGCCACCTGGTGGCCAGGGAGCACAAGCTGCAGGAGTTTCTGGAAGGCCAGGGCAGGTGTGCAGCTCTGCGGAGGGTGTGGGGAGTCCGACAGGTAGAGCTGCCACTTGCATATGTGGGACAGAAGAGTCCACACCCCCGCCCTTCTCCTGCCTTGGTCCATGCCTTCACCCTGGGCCTTCCGCACCGTGAGCAGGTTGGGAGGTTCTGCTGCAGCTCCTCTATGACCTGGATTCCCCTGTCAGTGGTTGTGTGTTTGTGTCTGAATCCAGTGTCCCTCAGCCAGGTGTCGCCTGGACAGCTGTCCGATGACCCCAAGCCCCAGTGTCAGTCTTTTGCCATGGTGGCACATGGGGCTTTCATCTGTGTCTGCTCGCCTGCCTGTCATCTCGTGGATGAAAGGCCCAGCAGCTCTCTAGGGCCACTGTCTTCTGGTGGAGGACAGGTGCTCAGGAGGACACGCTGGCCACACCGGCGTGTTCTGAGTGGTTGGACCAAACCAAGCTGTGTCCTTCACATCCCATCGGCCACTGCAAGTCGGGAGCCCAGCCTGAGTCCCGGGGTTGAGGGAGAGCATGTGTCCCCAGTGACGCCCAGGGAGGGTGTGGCGTGAACAGGTGTGCAGCCTGGGTTTGGGGGTTCCTGGTGACGGGTGCAGGTGGCTGTCTCCCGAAGCCCTCTCTGTGTCTCTGCCTGCTGGGTGCAGAACGGGGCACGAGACAACCTGGCAGACTTTGGAAAGGAGAGAGCAGCACTTTAGGGCTGCAGTCTGCGGGCTCTGCTAGTGCGGCACGGAGGGTGAGCGAGGCTGTGTTTCAGGAGAACCTGTTTCAAGCAGCAGGCAGGCGCCGGTTTCCCCGTGGGCCTCCACTGCAGAGCCCTGGCCTGGACTTTCAGGGCCAGGGATAGCAGCTTCACAGTGAGAGAGAGGTGGCGCTTTTAGTCCAGGGACACCAGAGACTCTTGAAGGCCTCTGGGAAGCCTGGACTGGCCCCGACAGCCCTGGAGCTGTGCCCGACCTTTCATTGCAGCAGGAGCGATGCCACAGGAGCCATTTCTACGCGGGAAACCCTCCCTGCTCACCCTGTCTTAGGAAAGCAGCATCTGTGAGCAGCGTAAGAAGTTCCCAGCCTTGCTGGTGGGGCGAGGCTGGTCTTTGTGAACAGCATTTCCAGTCCCAGAGCTGCTGCTGGGCTCAGGGTTCAGGCATGCTGGCCCGGCTGCCCTGCCTTCGGGTTCCGCTGCTCGGCTGAGGCAGGCCCATCTTTGCAGAATTCCCCCCGTGCGGCATGTGACTCTGGAGTGCCTGGTGTGCTTCCAGGCTGCACAGCGATCAGCACAGTGGGTTGCAGAGTGTTTTCATGCGCCCACCCTCTAGCTGCCACTGCGGGGCTGTGCTTCCATTGCTGCTGTTGGCAGAGGCAGGATGCCTGCCCGGAGAGCCGCCAGGGGCCCTCCGGGGTTGTTCTTCCGGGGGCCACACGGGGACCCCAAGTGGGGTGACTGTGCCCGGAGCAGTCCTGTTGCGTTTCCCTCGGCTCTAACCCCACGCTTGTGTATCTGTGGTCGCCTTTGTAGCAGGTTGTCCTTTGTCGCGTTCTGTGTTTGGAGTTTGTGTTTGTTGATTTGAAACCTGGTTCAGGGAACAGGCAGTCATGGCCGGTTTACTCCTCCTGTTTCTGTGTGACGGCCTGTCGTCAGGCTGGAGTAGTGCATTTTGGATGAGTTTGAAATCTTTTTGTATCCAGATGATCTCGTGTGGTGTTTTGAAACAGTCAGTCACCATTGTCCACTTCTAACTGGGGTTTCCTGCGCAGGAAGCAGGCAAAATACTGAAAGAACAGATGAGCGAGCGCGCGGAGTGGCGGGGGCGCTGTCGTCGGCACTGTGCTCTGCCGAAGTCTTGTTCTGTTAATAAAGTGGAGCCCCCTGACTTGGCCTCCGCTCTTGGTCTCCGCGTCGTCCCCAGTGCTGACTGGTCCCCATTGGGAGGGAGGTGGGCAGGGTGTGGGCTTCTGCGTGGAGCACCTGGTCACAGTGCCAGGTGACCGAGAGCCAGCGGGAGCGCGAGGGTGCAGGTTGGGGTGGGAGGGAGCTATCCCGTTCCTGCCGTGAGTGATCCAGAAACACGGTTTCCCTCCTGCAGTCTGAGGACAGCCCATGTCAGCAAGGGTTAAGTTTGGCTGTGCGAGCCTTGGTTTCTCCTGGTGGGATTTGCTTTCCTGTCACATGGAAAGGAGCTCAGTGAGAGGCTTTCCAGTCCCCCAGGCCCAGGCCCCTCCTCGCCTTCAGTTGTACCATAATACTGATGGTTTCCATCCTTACGGTGATCTCAAGTCTAAGAAGGCTGCTAGAGCTCTAGCCATCATGGCCAAGTCCCACGCTTTGGAAAAGGCTTACATTTCAGTTCTTTTATCTCCTAGGCCAGAACTCAGCCTCACGGTCATGTTTTGCTGTGGGAAAAGGGAGTGGCTGAGAAATGTGGTCTTTCCATGGTGCTCAGGGCTTTGCTGGTGAGGAGAGTATGGGCAGTAGGAGGCTACTAAATAGGGTCTCCCGCGCCTTCTTGACCAGAATTAACCTGCTCTGAGCCTTCGGCACGTGTGGTTTTTCCTGTCTCCCATCACGCCCTGCGGAGGAGCCGTGGTATTTGCAGTGGCAGTGGTGTGGAAGGTGAGTGGTGGAGACTGCTGGTGGCTGCAGACCACACTGGGCTCGGTTGCCCGACCAGGTGAAGGGAGGCTTTGCCAGCGAGGCTGCCACAGTGATGCAGCCAGGTCACTGTGGGGACAGAGGCTCAGGAGGGATGCTGTCGCCGCGTGCCGCTCTGGTGCTTGGGAGCTCGGAAGCTGGGTGCAGGAGCAAAGTTTAGGGATGGCAAGTAGGGGGAGGAGTTGCCAGGTCAGGGAGCTTGCAGGTCTCCCTGGGGGGCCGGGGCCAGGCTGTGGCCTTCTGCACAGCATCTGGAAGAGCGGGGCCGCTGCCTGTCTGCTGAGTGGCTGCTCAGCGGCTCCGCGCCCACTGTATAGCAGGGGGTGTGGGCACCCTGCCCCTGTGAGCTCCCTGAGGGGAAGGGAGAGCGGGCCTCCTCCTGCTCAGTCCTGGCCACAGTTGTTGTCATGCAAAGCACAGCAGGGTCCGCACGTGACTCCCTCCAGCCCCGAACAGTCCAAAAGGCCCAGCCGCGCAGCACACGTGATGATGGAGCCACTGTAATTCTAGGAGAAATGCTGCGGGTACCTCTGATCTCAAGGGTGGTGGCAAAGGCCATCCTGGGTGCGACGTGGGCTGTAAGTCTGACCACAGCAGGCAGGAAAACGATCCATCAGCCAGAGGGATTCTTACTGTAACTCGATTCCTTTATTCCTGAGGAACTTGCATGTTTTGCAAAGTGGGACACTACAGGAGCTGTACAGCCGTGTAGGAGGGACACTCAAGGAAGCCCCCAGGGCAGGTGGTGGGTGGGGCCATGAGCCCAGTGCCCGGCCGGGACCTGCAGGCTGCTGCGCCCTCTGGGGTGGAGCCCGAGCCTTGCCCTCTTCCTGCAGGTCCTCACCGTCCACACCCTCGTGAGTGAGCAGCCATGCACTCTCAGGACAGAGTGGCTGTGTCCATGCCACCTGTGTGGGAAGCGCACAGTGTGACCCGTGGGGACTACAGAGTACCTGATAGGAAAGGGTTCTGGGAAGGCCCCGAGAACATCCCCGGGTGTTGGTAATAGTGAGTGGAGCACCCCAAAGATAAAACTGGAAAAAGGCCTGTAAGTGGCCAGCATGTTGAGGAAAAGCATTGTATATTATTAAGGAAGAAACAGGATGCAAATAATAAAATACAGATTTCATTTTTTTTTTTTTTTTTTCTTTGCAGCACCGGGGATTGAACTCACAACCTCGCGCCTGCCAGAGCAGGCGCTTAAGGCACTGAGCCAAACTCCCAGCCCCCAGATTTCATTATTAACAAAAATAAAGTTACAAGTAATAAAGCAAGACACTTAGACTTGTCACTAAGAATGACAAAACTTTAAAAGTTTAACAAAATCCACAGCGCCAGTGAGGATACAGCCCACTCTGGGCCCGTTTGTGGGTCCGGATCGGTGCCGGTCTAGAAGTCAGGAGGAGAAACAGAGCTTGTGTCCCTGCCACGGCTGCGTCCTGGCCTCCCCACTGGTGCTGGCATAGGGCACGGCGGCGAAGGCCACTGTCTCCTGGGCCGGAGTTGGGCCTGGGAGAGAGGCGGAGCTCACGGATGTGCCCAAGTGCTCTGGGGCTGTTTTTTTTCCTCCTCTCTGAGTCGGTGGAGCACTCAATGGGGACACGTCTGCTGGTGTCCCATCCCAGCGAAGCCACAGAGGTGCCGCCTGGAGGGTCGAGCTGCGCCAGCCTCTTTCACCATTTTCTTCAGAGTAGTTTGAGGTTTTACGTTTGGGAGTGGTTCTGAATTTGGAGTTATGTCCAGGACCACACAAATTCCCCAGCACAAACCCTTTGTCGCATGTGATGTAGGCTCGCCGTTCTGCAGTCCCTCTCCTCCCGGGAGCTGCGCTCCTGGGCGCTCAGTGGGGTTCTGCAGGGTCGGGGGCCTGCCCCACAGAACTGCGCCGGCGTGAATGGGGTCAGGAAAGGGAGTGCCACCTAGGGCTGTCATGTGGTCCAGAGGTGCATTCGGTTCTGTCGTTCCAGTGTCTTTCGGAGCAGTCTCCCAGCACTGCCGTGGCTGGCATTTTAAGTCTGGGGTCCCCTGCTCCGAGCTCCCCTGAGCCTGGCAGATGACCGCCCTCCCGCCTCTGCCCACTGGGTGTCAGCCGCCCCCTCCCTGCGGTGGCAGCCGAAATGTGTCAGGCACTGTCGGACGTCTCCACAGAGACACATGGGCGAGCACCCCGGGTGCGGAGGGAGCGCGGATGGGCACTTTCTTGGCTCAGGGTCTGGCCTGGCGTTTTGTGGTACAGTCCGGGGTCCTGGCTCTGCCCTGACCTTTGTCCCTGGGTGTGAGCGCTGCGTGTGCACAGAGGCTTTGGGGCTCGGGAGGGCTGGCGACACCAGGACAGTAGATGCTGCCTTGGGCACACTGGTGACCCAGGGGACGGCTCCTTTCGGGGGAAGCCCAGGCCTGTTGTGGACGTTCCAGGCAGGACCTCGCACTTGGCTCTTGGCCCGGATCCGGGGTCACTTTCCTTGAGCAAGGCACGGAGAGGCAGGTAGAGATCCTGCAGCCTCGCCCCGGCAGGTGACTGGCAGTCGGTCACCGCCAATCATCGTTGGTGGAAAATGCCAGGTCCCCAGGGAGAGGAGGACCTCGGAGCCTGTGCTGACCCGGGTTTTGAGGGAAGCTGCCCTGCAGGAGTTGCTCTGTCTGGGCTCCGAGGGCAGGGTGTGTGGGCATGCGAGGGAGGAAGGGTCCTGGCAGGAGGCCCAGCTCGGGCCCTGCCTAGGGCAGAAAGGAGAATGGTGTCACCAGACTGACGGGAAGGAGAGGCTCCCGGGCTCAGGCGAGAGGGTGGCGTGAGCTTGGGGACACTTGTGCTCGTGTGCAAGCAGGCCCAGACCCATAGCAAGGAGAGGCGGGCTGTGGGCACAGTGTGGGCAAGGCGAGGGCCACGTGTGTGGGGGTGGTGATATAGGGGAACGAAACCCCCGACCTACTATATGTCCAGTATGAGTTTGTGTGCTCTAAAATTGAAGAATGAATTTTAGGAACAACGGAGGTTACAAACAGAAATATTTATTGAGAGAAAGAAAGCTTCTGTCAGAGAGAGAGAGACAGAAGGGGGCCCGAGTGGGTTGCCAAAGACTCTGTCTTTTCTAGTGACTTTTATAAAGTAAAACCATGATGGGGAAAACTGGGAACTCGCAAGGCAGACAGGTTTGAGGTGGGGCAGAACTGTGGTCAACCGGTAAGATTAATTGTTTAGGTAAAAGTGACCTAATCAGGGACAAATGGGGAAGCGAGTCACATAGCAAGTGAGCATTCTTAGGGATCAGTGACTTTCTGTAGGGGATTGGGATGGTAATTCCTGGCTTTTCAAGATGATCCATACCTAATCCCTAATGTCTATGCTTATCCCTAATGTCAGATGTGGTTGCATTTGTTTTGCCTTCTGTTTTGAGATCTGGCCCACAGCAAGAGTTTTGTGCCTCTTCCAAGGTCACAAGACATCTGGTCCTCTGTACCTGTTCCTTTGAGGGCCTAGCCCTGTCTGACTGCCTATAATATTTCTTTTTCTTTTTTTTTTTTTTTTTTTTTTTGCGGCACCGGGGATTGAACTCACAGCCTTGCGCCTGCCAGGACAGGCGCTTAAGCCACTGAGCCAAACTCCCGGCCCTGGTTTTTTTGAGGCAGGGTCGCACTATGTAGCACAGGTCGGCCTCGCGCCGCCTTGTAGCCCAAGCCGGCCTCGAACTCACAATGCTCCGCCTACCTCAGCCTCCCGAGTGCTGGGATTAAAGGCGTGCGCCACCACGCCCGGCTCTGCCTATAATATTTCTAACTAACTCAGTTGCCTGTAACAGTGGGGTCACGTTGCTGCCTCCTGTGGAAGCAGTGACAGCAGGAGGATGACCCAGAGTGGACCGGTCACCTGCTGGACTGCCACCAACCTTTGAGGGCTGCTTCTTCTCTTATGTGCTTGTAAAGGAGGCTGAGGATGGGCGTGAATCCAGAGCCAAGAAGCACTGCCTCTGAGCTTGTGAGCGGACCCGCTGCTCCTTCAGTACCACCTTTGATGAAGTCGGTAGTTGTGTTTTGCTAAGTACTCAGCTCCGGGAGTGACTTGGGAGGAACTCAGGGTGCAGTTTATACTGACCGGACCAGCAAAAGGCAGGTGGCTGTCCGTTAGAGTCTGCAGAGGCCCCCGCAGGCCAGGGGCAATGGGACAGTGGCATCGCAGCTGCCACATGGTGTCCCTCTCCTGGTTACTTTGTTTGGCATCCCAACCAAGAAAGCAAACCAATGGCCCAGAGCACAGCAGGCCGTCCTGCGTGTTTCCCTCTTGGTTTACAAACCTAGGAAAGGTTTGTAGGAGACTTGGCCCCGTGTGGCTCCATGAGGCCAGTTCCCTCCCCTCGTCAGCCTTCGGCTGTCCCGCCCTGGGCTGCGGCCTCACAGCCTGCCCCGACCGCCTTTGTACCTGCTGTTACTGTTGGGTTTTTCCTTGGCGCGGTAGAGAAGCAAGGGCAGAAAGGAAAAAAGGGAAAAAGGCCTTTATTGCGAGCACGAGAGGGCTGTAGAAGAGTGCAAGGTCCCTGAGGCAGACGGAGAAGCAGACTTTTATTAGGTTTGACGATTGGAATTTGAAGGGGCAGGCAGAATGACGTATTGACAGTGGATTGGGGGAATGCTGGCATGTGAAAAGCGGGAAGTTCAATTTCAGCTCGGAAGAAGAGCACAGAAGTCAGTATGAAAGGGATGTGCTGTCACTGTAGCGCCCAAGGCCATGTTGGGCAGGCACCATGCTGAGTTTCATAGGGTCAGAACCCGTCAGATACCTGTTCCCCAAGTCTTCAGTCTTGTGTCCACTGAGTGCCCCTCCCTGGAAACAGGAGTGACTTCCACCATGTTGGTGTGATTTACTTAAGTATACCCCTGCGCTAAACGGAAGGCTGTGTTCAGGGACGCAGGAGGTCCCTTGGAAGGAAGTTGAAGACAGGACCGCTGACACTGGAAGTGCAATGTCTCCATTTCGGTTGAGTAGCTGTGATGTTGTGTATGGCGCTCTTGGTTTTCCTCTGCGGTTGAGGCTCCTGACTCCTCCAGGAGAGAGTCGGGTCGCCTCCCACCTGCCCTGGCCACTCCCTGGCCCACCTGTCTGTGGCGGACCGCAGCCCTGCACTTAACAGGGTTCTGTCCGTGCCCTCCAGGAAGGAGGCCTGGAGTCCCTGGGCGGACAGGCTGGCCGGCCCCTCTGGTGCAGTCCATGTGCAGACCTGACTGTCGTGCCACATTGGTCTCTGTGTCTCCACAAAAACTCACGAGGACAGGGTTCGAGCATTTTCTGGAGGCTTCTGGAGGGGGGTGCACCCATGGGGCTTGCGCAGGGCTCTGTACCCCACCACCCACGCCGCGCCTGTGCCTTGATGAGGGGTCCTCATAGCTGAGGTGCCCAGACATTGGGCAGATTCTCCAAACCCAGGGAGGAGGCTGTGGGAAGCCCGGACTGGAGCTGGTCGTGCAGAGGCGCGGGAAGCAGCTGCGTGGGGGAGCCTGGGGATTGAGCCCTCCACCTGGGGCCGGCCAGAGGTGGGGAGGGACAGTGGTGCGATCTGGGTGGAATCTCGCTGTTTCTCAGTGTGTGGGTGAAGCCCGCAGGTCGCGGTCAGGAGCTGTGTCTTGGGGTGTAGGAGCAGGGTCTGAATCTCAGTGGGCCTTCCGCTGCATCCTCAGAATAACCTTCTGTTGTTTCGGTTTCAGATCACCTCCTAAATAACTGGCCAGAGCAGGGTGACCATCGCCCAAGCAAGGAAACATTAAAAAAGACCCGCAACGGTTTTGCGGAGGTATAGTTTCCGTACACAAACCGACCCATTGTTTAGAATTCTGTTTATAGAACTGTGGCCCTGTTACACTGGTGGCGTCGCTTTGGACCCCACTGTGGCATCTGGGCTCAGGTCCGCGTGACTCCGGGACCGCGTCTCTGTCATCCCAGTCGGGCGTTAGTGTGCATTTTCAGTTGTTTGGCATACGCAGTCAGGAGCAGGGCTGAGGGGTCGTATGGTGGCTCTGTGTTTCACTTGTAGAGGGGCCGCTGGTGCAGGTGACAGGGTGGCGCGATGACACTGGAGCACGAGGCATACTGGGGGCGTCCTGACAAGTCGAGGCGGGTGGCAGCCTCACCCAGCCCGGCCGTGTCCCTCTCCCTGGTTGCTCGGTACCCTCCCGCGGCAGGCTGGAGTCCTGTGAGCATCCTCCCTGTGTGCTCTGCGTGCGTCTCTGCATACGTGCGTGTGGTGTGCTTTCGAGTTCCCACAGGTGGTGTCGCGCCTGCCCCCTTTGCCTCTCCTTCCTCGCCAGCGTTATGCTTTCGATGTCTTTGGTGTTGCTGTAGTTGCATGTCCCCTGTGCAGCCGCATGTCCCTGCACGGAAGGGTGTGTGCTGAGGAAGAGCCCATGCTGATCTCGTGTCCCATGTAATGGTACAGCGTTTGCGCTCCAGCCGAGCCAGCCACACGGCACTCAGCAGCGTCTTCTTGCAGGGCCGTCACTGTGCAGCTCACTGTGACCGGAGCGTCCACGCGCAGGGCGGGCCCGTGTCGCCCGCTCCCGCTGACGGCTGTGTGGCAGGCTGCCTGCGGTGGGTCTGCAGGGGGCTGGCTCACTTCCTTCCACTCCCACGCTCATGCTCGGTACTGGAAGAGCCAGCTGAAGATGTGTCTTAGGTTCCTCTGCGAGAGAACCACTAGAGTGAGTGCGAGGAGGAGGCGGACAGGCCGTGCGGGTTAAGCAGGGTGTTAGTCTAGTGTCTAGAAGGTAGATGTCCCCATTGTAGGTGTTTCGAGTGTGCAGCTCAGTGCATTATGGCTGCAGCCACTGCCACTGTCCCTCTGTAGTGCTCCCTGTCTGACTCTGCACCCTCCAAGGAGTAGCTTCCACTCTCCCCGCCCCAGCCCCTGCGGCATCCCGTCTGCTCTCCGAGGCAGCGACTCTGACCGCGCTGCATGTGTGTGTAAGTGGGTCACGGAGGCTCTGTCCTGGTGTGGCTGGCTTACATCGCTTGGCATAATGTCCTCATGGTTGGTCCGCATGTGGCATGTGTCAGTGGGAGGTGAGCCATGTTCTGTGGCGGGTCTTCTGCCAGTGCATGCCCCTGGCTCGCACCCTTTGGACTCCGCAAGTAACACTGAGGAGTGTGGGGTGCAGAAAGTCCTGTTTGTGTCCCCGCTGTGGCATTAGGGGATCACCCAGACATGGGCTTGCTGTGGCAGTTCTGTGTCTTCACCTTCGGAAGACCCTGATCATGAGTGTTCGTGACCAAGCGGGTCAGAAGCCATGCTCCTGTGTTTTGCACTTTGGAGGTTTTGGATCCCTCTGTGACATTTAACCTCAGGGAGGAGGACTGGTTTAAAGGTCTCGGAGAACTTGGGTAACGCTCTGTCCCAGTGTTGTTTAATAATTGTCAGGTGTAACACTCACTGTAGAGGGAAGTTACCAAGAGAACTGGAAGTTCAGAGTGTCTTTCATTCTGTTTCCTAGTGTGCCGAGTGGAGATGGTCACTAACACTCCACCTTTTCGTACTTTCTTGGCAGCGCAGCTCCGGGCTGGACTGACTTGTACTCACTGAGCTTTCCTCTTGCCGCACACTGCTCTGTGTCTCGGGCCAGGCCCCTCTTGCTGAGGCGTGGCGCTGCCCTGTTCCCCGGCCTGCTGGAGCTCCTGGCTCTCAGAAACAAAGACTTTGCTCAGCAGGTCCCTTCACCGTGCCCCGCCCCCTCATTGCACAACAAGCCCCCTGCCCAGGGGACAGCGCCAAGGTCCCTTGCACAAGATCGCCCTTTAGCCTCATGCTGGAGACCTTGTTCCTAACCGGACTGAGCGGGTGGAGTGGGCGCTGCTGTCGGGTATATATGGCTGGAACTGGGGCTGTGTGTGTGCGTGTGCGTGTGTGTGTACATGTGCCTTTGTACCTGCGACGGGATTAGTGGTCACTCAGTGCCCGACACTGGCCAGTGTGGACGGAACTGGTGTGGTCCTCAGTCTGTGTTCAGGAAGAGCTGCTCCAGGTACTGGGAAGTCGTCCCCGGAAGCCCCGCTGTGGGCTTACTCCTGTCCCTGTGGCGTAGTCTTGCTGATTGTGCGTCCTCCTCCGTTTCTGGAAACAGCGGGTGACTTGCCTCTTGTGGGAGCCTCAGGAATGGGGGAGAAAGGGAGACTCATGCTTGTCCCTTTGGGGTCAGAGCATGAGCGGGCAGGCAGCTCCGCAGGGATAGGAGTGGCGGCGGGGGCTGCCCTCCTGGCTTCCATCTGCTGCTGCTTGAACTGGGGCCACACCTGTGGCCTGAGTCTTGCAGGGCCTTGGTTTCCCCTGTCTGACTGTCTGTCTGTGTATGTATGTAGGTATTTATTTATTTGTAGCAGTGGTTGAGCCCAGGACCTTCACACTGAGCTACACCCCAAGCCCTTTAAATATTTTTAAAAAATTTTTAATTTTGAGTCAGGGTCTTGCTAAGTTGACCAAGCTAGGCTCAAACTTGTATCCTCCTGCCTCAAGCTCCCAGAGTGTGGGGATTACAGGCTGTGAGGAGACACTGAGGGTCACGTGTGTTTTGGGCCCCAGTGGGCCTGTGCGTGTCTTGGGTCTGACCTCTTTAATCCTGGAAGAAGAAGGAATTGTGGCCAGTTCTGTGCACAGCGGCTTTGTTGTGGCCGAGGCACCACCCTGGCTGTGGGTCTGCTGCTGGGGCAGGGCGGGCTGGAAGGGTTCTCTGGGCAGGCGCCGACCCTGGGCATCGCCAGCAGGTGGCAGCCTGGCGCGGCTTCCTCTGGCACCTGCGCCTTTCTCGGCTCCCTCCTCCTGCCCCTTCTGCTCCCCTCTTCCCGTTTCCCCTCTGCTCTCTCCGCCCCGCAGTTTCCGACGTGAAGGTGGCCGGGTGGTGTGCAGGGTGCTCTGCTCCTCCCGACAGCTCTCTGCTTCCTGCCCTTTGTTCTGACCACTGGGGCCCGGGCCCTCTGCCTCCGCACACCACAGGAGGCCCAGACCCTGGGGCCCCCTTTCCAGTCTGGGTTGCTGCCCCCAGAGCCCGTGTTGCTTCTGCCGAGAGGAGGCCTGGTCCTGGATAAGTGGGTGCCCCAGAGCTTACTCGGGAATGTGCCTTCTGGAGGCTCTCGGAGTTGCAAAGGTCGGACGCTAAGCCAGACCGTACTCTGCTCTGCCGCGGGCAAGCCGGGGCCAGACTTCTGGCGGGAGTCAGGAAGGGGCGCGTCACCCGCACACAGCCAGGCCCCTGGGTGGGGGTCTGCCCGGCCACCCAAAGTGAGGCCCTCGCCTGGAAGGAGAGTCCCCTCCAAACCCTGCGCCTCGGAGAAAGCCTGGGCAGGGTGGCCCTGAGGTAGGCAGGCATGGGGCCAGCGCTGGCCGAGGATTGAGGGAGCAGGGAGACCTGACCCTAGCTGGCCGCACGTCCTTCACGCTGAAGGCTGCTGTGCGTCCTCCTCGGGGTAGCAGGGGGACAGGCGGACCTGCCGCTGTCACCGCTGTTCCTTCCCTCGGCTCCGCCCTTCATGTAACACCGGTGAGTGTTTGGAGCTGCTCAGCAAGGTGCCGAGGGTTGAGTGGGTGTACAGCTGGCGACTCCGAGCCCTGGGTCCTGGTCTCCCAGTCCCCGGAGCGAGGTGGGGAAGACCCCGTTATGCTGTGCCCTGAGCCGGCACGTGCCTCGAGAAGCCCAGGGAGGCTTTTCGGGTACAGGGTGACATTTGGGGTGCGGCTGGTTGCTGGTGTAAAACCCAGATTTGTAGGGAAAATGCCCAATCGTCGGAGAACAGCAGACGGTTGCTGTGGTTGACCGATGGAGCTTGGAGGCAAGCGCAGGACTGCGCCCGGGAAGGACCGTGACTGTTCAGCTGACTGACAGAGGCCAAACCACCGTGGCTCTGGCCTCCGCCCTCTGAGGAGTCCTGGCCCTGCAGGACTCTCTCCAGCAGTGAGGCCAGGTGGCCGGTCACCTGGTCATCCCTCCGCATTGCTGTCCCTGGAGGTGGCCCCAGCACTGGTTGACTGCAGATGGTGTGGAAGGGGAGGCTGGAGGCCATGTCCTTCCTGTTGCTGAGGGACGTGGGTGTCTTGCAGGGCAAGTTGGGAGCTGTCATTTCTAGCTGGGTGACTGTGGGCCCAGCCACCCCTCAGGGGCTATATCCCCAAAAGGAAGCAGCAGAAACCATATTGGCCAACAGGCAGCACCCTCTGTGCTGGGAAGGGAAGGCAGAGTCATGATGCTCTCTGTAGGCGGTGGTGGGTGAGTGACTGTGATAGATAACTGATGGTCAACTTGTAATACCGACTGGACTGGATCAGTGTGGTGTTGAGCATAGATGGCCCGCCTGAGGGTTGTTGCCAAGATAGAAAGAACTGGAGAGGAAGAAGTAGCGTTGTTGTTGATTCTCTGCGGTGTTGGTTCTCCTGTTGCCATTGGTTCTCTTGGAGGAGCTTGTTGAGCTTCTATCCTGATATGAACTTGGCTGTTCTCATCATCGGAGGAGCTCGGGACCTTTTCGCTGAGGATGGCTGTGGTACTTTTCAGGGGAGCCCTGGTCCTTATTTTGAGCGTTGTTTCCTGGCTCCGCTGCAGAACCCTCAACCTATTAGCACAGATCCTTCACCCTGCTGGCACAGACTTTCTCGCTTCCACTGCTGACCTTGGGGCCTTCCCAGTGCAGATCCGTGAAACAGACTTGCATGAGTCATTGTCATGGGCTCTGGGCCTCCAGTTGGACTCATGGGGGGCATTGTCGTGGGCTCTTCAGCTGGACTCATGCAGGACATTGCCCAGGGACCCAGGCCCTCAGCTGGATTTGTTGGGTCTTAGTTTGTGAACAGATTTCCTGCACTCTTTCTTTTGTATTGAATCTTTGGGGGACCATTATAAAATCATTCCATAAATTTTGTGTCCTGTATTATCTTGTTCTCCTGGGAAATCCCATACTACAACAGTGACCTTCCAGAGATGGCTCCCGCAGTGGCCGTAGGGGCTGGAGGAGAAGGCGGGGAGGAGGCCTGGGGGCTCTTCAGTCTCGGTCTGCCTGGCTGGGCTCCACAGGTTGGGCCAGAGGGGTTGCGGCTGCTGTTGTTGCAGATCTGCCAAAGCTGGCCCTCTGGGGCCTCGGCTCTGTGAAGAACCTCACTTTTCTTTTTTGACTTTTACCCAACAGCACATTTGTGCAGCTGGTTGGCCGAGTGGGTTGGAGCTTTGGGGTCGTGATGACCACAGAGCACGCGAAGGGCCTCTTCCTTCCAGGCTGCGTAGCAGTGTCCATTCACACCGCCAGCCCGGGGGGCTGGGGAGAGGGGCGGTGCTGTCCCTCACTGTGGCCCTCGTGGCCGCAGACTTCCCCCCGACCAACGCCGGGCTGTCCCTCCTGTGCTCAGGGTGGACATTGCCCGCACCACCCTGGCTCGCTGTGTCTGGTTGGCCATCCTGGCCCATGGGGCAGCCTTGGCCTGTTTAGAACTGACCTTTCTATGGCGGCAAAGTCCTGGGATTCCCAGTGACCCGCTGGCTCCCTCCAGAAGAGGGCAGCAGGTGGCAGAGGGATGGAGAGACTGCCCGCCTGCTGCTGGGCTTCTCAGGCATTACATGTCTGTGTCCCAGGGTTGCTGCGAGGGGCCCAGTGGGCTCTGGGGACACCCAGTTGGGGGTTGGCCTGCAGAGAGCCTGCCTGTGGGGCTCCTGAAGGCACCCAGGTGACAGTCACCAACCTCGGCCTCCCATGTGTCTTCTCTGTGAGGCACGTGTGTGTCTACCCCACTGGAGCCTCTGGCCCCATGGCCAAGGTCATGGGGAACCCCTGGGCCTCCTCCACGGTCTTCACTGTGCCCTGGTGCTCTGGGCCTCCCACGCAACTGCAGACTTGCTGACATTTGTACGGTCCCATTGGAAAGGTCATACGCGCAGTCTTTTGTAAAGGTGTCTTGGCCCAGACTGGCCTTCTGATCCCCTATCTCCCGGTCATCAGGCACCTTGAGGAACACGATCTCTTGGACACAAGGACCGTACTGTAGATAGTTGACCTTACGCCCCGGATACGGGGGAGGGCAGGTCATGCCTCAGCTTTCTGGCTACTGCCCATGTGCTCACAAGCGACACGGGGTTCTTCGAAGAGGTTTCCTCTTTTCTGGGCTGCGGAGTCCCCACCACCAAGCAGCACAAGGACTCCAGCGGGTGCCAGCCTGTTGTGCAGGTGTCACGCCCTGGTGTGTTCCCGACCTGTTCTCCTGGGGCTGGGCACTGCCTTTGCATAGCAGCTGTGCAGTAATGGTTGTGTCTGACCTGTGTTTAGCCAAGACGTGTCACCAGCTGGCATTGGTCTCCTTGGCCCCAGGTCCCCTTGTTTGGATGGTGGCTGAGGACAGCAGGGAGGCCTCTCCCAGGGTGGCTGTGTGGGAAGCAGCTGCACACGGAGAGCGAGCAGGGAGGCGCTAGCTCTCGCGGGCCACCTTGGGCCTTTGCATGGTATCCCGCGATGGGTGGGAAGTGCGAAGTCAGAGACGTAGTCTGCCTGAGCCGTCTTCTGTTCTCTGCAGACCTGTGACATTTCCCACATCTGACAGAGGAGCCTGGGCAGGCGACGATGTGCTCCCTCCTCCAGGGCGGAGCTGTGAAATTTGGAATGCCCTCGTTTCCTGAACTTCAACTCCTTGCTTAATGCTTTGGGAAGCCACCTGACTTCCTGCTGGTCCTGTTCTGCAGTGGAACTCTGTGTGTTGGCTTGAGTGGGAGTTGTGAGGGGGAGAGCTGGCGGGAGCTGGGAAAGACCGGGGCCCGCCCTGCCAGAAGGGGCCAGTTCCTACCCACACCCCCTATGCTCTCTTCCTATGATTGTCCCCCTCCCCTTTCTGCCTGCTGCGTGGCCTTTTTATACACAAAGGAAGCAGGGATTTGGGCAAGTCCATGGCATGGCTGTTCTGGGCACAGGTCTCTCCACGTTCTGCTTGCGTCCCCGTGCTGTCCCCTTCCTGACCTTGAACTCAGTGGGGGATGGGGAGGGAGGAACTGGCCCTCCCTGCATTCCGAGTTCTGGCTTCCTGTTCCCCAGCCAGTCCTGCCAGGGCCCTTCTTGCTCCCACTCGCAGCTGTGCCCACGCCTGCCGCTGGCACCCATCATTCCCGTGAGCGTGTGTCGGGGATCTGGCTGCCTCTTTTGATTTGATCCCTCATCCTGTTTGAGGCGCACTCGGCATCTTGGTCCACCTTGGCACCTGCCTTTGCCCATGCTGCAGAGCGGCCTTATCTGCCAGGCGCGTTCCTTCCACCCTCCTGCTCCTTGTAGAGGACAGGAAGACGAGGCCTGTGCTGTCTCCACTCCATCCACGGTCCACCTTGACCAACCTTGCTACAGAGAGACCCGGGAGTACACTTATTGTTGGCTGGTGTTTCCTGTCCAGCTGTGTGCACCTGAGGCCCTTGCTCCCTTTCTAGGTTGACAAGATCACTACTGCTCTCATGGCCGTTTACCATCATAGGGGGCTGATGTCAGGATTAGCTGATGGTTAATTGACACTTCCCCATTAGCAAGTCCTTCTCTGGGTTTCTCCTTTGATAAGTGAGCACTGGGGCAAAGAAGTGTAGGGTATCCTGGTTACCAGGACAGTGTAGTCACAAGGGCTGTGTTAGTGTGCTTTGGATGAGTTGGTTCACTGTCCTAGATGTTCTCATGCACCCTGGGCCAGGTGCACAGGGGTGGATTCAGGATAGCTGTGCTTGAAAGACGGCCATCTCCCAGCACGGAGTCAGATACTAAAACACCCAGGAGGTGGAATTTAAGAAGCACAGTGACAGAAGTTCTGGAGGCGAGACTAAGCACCAGTGTGTCAGGGAGCTGGTATTCAGTCCATGCCTTGAAGAGGGGCTTCTCGTGGTGTAGCGTTGGATGTCCCCTAGGAGTGCTAGGGTTGCAAGCGCAGGACCATGACTGCTGTGTTCCCTCGTGTTTCCTGGGTGGATGGAAGGAAGGGTGGATGAGAGGACAGATGAATTACACACAAAATGCAGGCCAGATTCTAGCCAAGGGGAAAGCTTGAACAGTAAAAGAGTAGGAGGAAGAAGTTAGACATGCGGGTTAAATTATAGCTGGTTGGCCTGAGTGCAGATAGCTTGAGAAGGATCCCAGAGGGTGAAGAGCGCAGGCTTCCCCGAGAGTGGGCAGCGGGTCTTGGCAGTGAGCTCCATAAATCTAAGCTTAACATTTTTTGCTTTTGGTTTTAATTGACGCATAGTAATTGTGCACGTTTATGGGGTACAGCATTATGTTCAGTACGGTTTCTTATACTGTATGCCATGATCAGCTCAATCAGCGTATCTATCACCACATTTGTCTTTGTGTTGAGTGCGTTCAAAACCTCTCTACCAGTGTTTTTGAAACACACAACGAAGTGTCAACTGCAGTGCCCCTAGCGTGCTGTAGGGATGGGAAATGCTTCTTCCTATCCAATAGCACCCCATGTCTGTCGCCTTCCCCCATCATTTTAAGTCTTGGGAGTAGAGTCACAGTTGGGAGAAGGCCCGACATGGCCACATCTGTGAGCAAAGACTCCAGCTCCCGGCCCAGGCCCAGGTGGCTAGCGCAGCGCAGCCACTGCTGGTTCTGGCTCTCATTCTCGGTCATCTTGGTCTCCCTCCCTGCAGACGTGTGCAACAGCACCAACCTTCCCGAGGTGGAGATCATCAGCCTGCTGGAGGAGCAGCTGCCTCATTATAAGCTGAGAGCCGATACCATCTATGGTTACGACCACGATGACTGGCTGCACACGCCCCTCGTCTCCCCAGATGCCAGCATCGACCTCACCACCGAGCAGATCGAGGAGACGCTGAAATACTTCCGTAAGTCGCTGCCCTCCGCGAGGTCACAGTGGGATGGGGCCAGCCCTCCCTGTCACGCCTTGGGGAGGCCTTGCATGGTTGCTGCGTCCTTTGGCCTGCCGTCTGTGGAAGGGGTTTAAAAAAATGTGAAGAGCTTAGCTGTGTAAAGGTCTTGAGGTTAAGTGTTCTGAATAGAAATTGTAAAGTTGTGGGGACCAAGTAGGATTTTCGTTTGAACGCACTGTCTTTTACCTATACAGAAGACTATGAAAATGATTCCATTTTCCCTTCTTACCAACATACCACATTGTCTTAGTCACTTTTCTCATTGCTGAGACAAAGTACCCCACAACCAAGGTTAGAGAGGGCAAGGTTTATTTAGCTCACAGTTTGTGGAGGTTTCAGTCCATAGTTGGCTGGCTCCAAGGCAGAAGGGCATGGCAGAGGAGAAACAGTTCATGGAGGGCAGAAGGCAGCAAAGCAAGCAAGTAACCATCCACTCTATCTGTCCCTCATGTTCTTTCAGGCTGCCAAGCTTAGAGTGGGTGGCACACACCCTTAATCCTGGAGTCATTAGTTCTAGCCAGAACTTTGCCAAACCATCAGTGGACTTTGCCCCTAGTGCCAGCATCACATACTCTAGATCCAGCTGACTCCGAAAAAGCCCCACTGTGACTGATGAGGCTTTGGGGGGACATCTAGACACAGCCACAGCACAGCAAGTCCCTGGAAACTCTTAGTGGAAAGGTGTTTGTCTGCATTTAAAACCAAAGGTACTGGGGACCTCCAGGCACTCGTTTATGTGGTGTTGAGAGACAGGCACTGAGGGCAGCAGGTGTGTGCAGCAGTGGCAGGCATGTGTGGTCAGCGGCAGGCGTGTGCGGCCGGTGGCAGGCATGTGTGGTCAGCGGCAGGCGTGTGCAGCAGCGGCAAGGCATGTGTGGTCAGCGGCAGGCGTGTGCGGCCAGTGGCAGGCATGTATGGTCGGCGGCTGGTGTGTGCAGAGCTGCTGCCTGCAGCGAGCAGCGCCCTGGCCCCGTTCTCCCAGCACATGCGTGATGCTGTGGGTGCTGGGTGCTGCAGCCTCTGTGTTTATCTACCAGGTGCCTTTTCAGAAGTGATCTCACTCTTGAAATTCATGCCAGCCCTATCATTTACACATCTGTGTATCATTGTGTCACCTTGAAAAGATAGCACAGCAGTCCTGCTTCTCTACAGATGCAGCTTGACGCGCATCTCTAGAGTTGGCTGTAGTTATCATCGGCAGTGCAGACCAGTCTTCCCAGGTCCCCTGAGTTCACGAGCTCATTTATGTGAATTCCAGTTCCTGCTCTGGGATGTTTTCAGGGTTTTCTCTATGAAATGCTAATAAGAAAGGGATTTGGTTTAAATACACCTGTGGTTCATGCCTGGCACAAACCCTGTGTCTTTGTGTGAGCACTGTAGATAGTCAGTTTCAATAAGAATAACAGCAGGGTCCCCTGAGGCTGGGGTACACAGGAAGCTCTCTGCAAGTCTCTTCTGTGCACTAGGGGTGTTGGTGCTGCATGGAGGTGAATCATGTGGAAAACTAAGTCCAGAGTAGACCTCTCGGGTAGGTCCTGAGAACTCACCCAGGCCATTTGAGGCCCTCCGTAGGGCCCTGCTGTGGTTTTGCAGGCTCCTGGGCCCCTGTCCTCCTGAGGGTTAGTCACTAACCCTCATAGTGTAATTGCAGCAGCAGCAGCAGCAGCAGCAGCAGCAGCAGCCAGGGGTGACTGCCCAGGTTTGCGTCCTGGTACCCTGTTCAGTGCCTCCAGTCTGGCAAGGCCAGTTCTGCTGTGAATGAAATGGGAGCGTGGAAGGCTGTTTATTCCCTGACACGACCCACAGTTTCTAACCTCTGTTTCAACAGTGGACTTGAACAGGTTATCTC
>RJWM01015789.1:0-46983 GCA_004363535.1 Dasyprocta punctata | reverse complement strand
CCTCGCGCCTGCCAGGGCAGGCGCTTAAGCCACTGAGCCAAACTCCCGGCCCTGGTTTTTTGAGGCAGGGTCGCACTATGTAGCTCAGGCCGGCCTTGCGCCGCGTTGTAGCCCAAGCCGGCCTCGAACTCACAACGCTCCGCCTACCTCAGCCTCCCGAGTGCTGGGATTAAAGGCGTGCGCCACCACGCCCGGCTGTGAAACCTTGATTTATTAAGATCCCTAATTGTAAAACAAGGTTAATACACTTCCTCAAAAAGTGATGAAAATTTAGGTGGGCGTGGTGGCGCATCCCTGTAATCCCAGCACTTGGGAGGCTGAGGCAGGAGGATCACTGCATTGGAGGCCAACCTGGGCTACAAAGTGAGCTCAAAGTCAGCCTGAAATGTATAATGAAACCCTGTCTCAAAAAGACAAAAACAAAAAACAAAAAAAAAAAAGTGATGAAAATTTAAAAACTAGCACTGTACAGAACATAAATGGGATTTTTAGAAAAGTATAATAGAGTTCCCCAAAAATGATTAATAGTAGCTTCTACTCCAGCTAAGGAGTCATCTTCATCTCAGTTATTAATAACTAGTTAATCAACAAGTCTTGGATCTGGCTGCATTTGACAATCATCTGAGCAGCACTTTAAACCCAGCGACATCCTCATCCCTTCCCAAGCCAATTAAAATCAGAATGAGCAGAGGCATGAGAGGGGCTATTTGACTTAAAGTTCTCCAGGAGATTCACATGTTAACACATGCTGAGTATTTAACAGATGTTTACTAACAAGGACTCAGTTCATACCATCAGCAAAACTTTAGAACCATTAATGCACCCAAATAAAAGCTTAAAAGAGCAGCTGCTAAATCAATTAACTTTTCCTAAGCCTTCAGTTAACTCCCCAGCTCCAAAGTTGGAAAATTACAGAGTGGATTTTTTTATTCCCCTTGTCCATTCCACAGTTGATTCAGATTCAGAACATCAAGATCCCTCAAAGCAAGGTCAACTGAGCTTTTGACATTTACGTTTCCAAGAATCAAACAAAAAGAAAAGGAAGAAAAAAAAGAAAAGAAAAGAAAAGCATATCTGGGTGACTGAAGAAGTAGTACGTAATTCTAAGGATACAATTGATGTCAGCAATCATACTGCTTTATCTAAGTGATTAATTCCCATTACTAACTACAATACTAAGATATAAAGCTTGGGGTGCGTCAGTCCTTTGAGCACCGGCATCCGTCTGCTCTTGAGCACGTCCTAATCTTCCTCTAACAAACCCTTTTCATGCCTTTTTTACTAACAAATCCTGAAAATTCTAAATGCATCCTAAAAAATTTGACTATGCAAAGATGATGGTTTTTCAAAAAATGAGACTCGATATCCTGAAGTCTCCTTCAGATGAGTC
The DNA here is from genome assembly GCA_004363535.1 of Dasyprocta punctata. Classification (NCBI taxonomy): domain Eukaryota; kingdom Metazoa; phylum Chordata; class Mammalia; order Rodentia; family Dasyproctidae; genus Dasyprocta; species Dasyprocta punctata. The sequence goes on along the minus strand of RJWM01015789.1, from coordinate 45,593 downwards.
AGGGCAGAACTTTCGGCTAGGCAAGGTCTACGTCCCTCAGCCCTAAACAGCTGCTGAAGATGGACCATCCATCAGCCTTCTAGAACCCCTTACGAATAAGGGACACTCAAGTCTCAGGGCAGGGATGAGGTGGGATAGAAGAAATAAAGTTAGGTAGAATGGAGACAAGAGAATCAAAAATCTACAAAGTGTGTTATTTTAAAGAAAAGCTGCAGCTTCAGAACACAGCCCAATTTATTTATTTATTTTACCTTCTCCCAAAACAGCAAATCTGGGCGACTCCTTTTCAACTCCATTCCCTTTTGCTCACAAATGGGCCTCTTTCATCCATGAAGGGATCCTCTAGGCATTTTCCACAGTAGTAGCTCACTAAGGGTGGGCCATACTCTGCCACCCTCTAAGACTAAGACTGAGACGGTAGATTATCAAATTCCACAGATTTCCACCTCTCCAAAAACATAAAAGATCCCCAGTTCCCAAACATATTGTGCCTCATTTCTTTGAGTACCCACATTCCACTCGAGTATATCCTCTATCTTCCTCTAATAAATGTTTCTCATGCCTCTCTAAAAAAAAAAAAAAAGGAAGATATAAAATTTGGGTAACTTCACTACAGAAAATACTCTTACCTACAGGAACACATTCTAAAACCGCCAGTCAATGGTGAGGTATATAATACTGAATCCTATATATACTATGTTTTCCTATACATACATACATACATACATGTTTAATTTATAAATTGGACGCAGTAAAAGATTAGCAATAATAAAAGAGTCCTGAAACAAGTTATATGAATGTGCTTTTCCAATACCTTATTGTATTCTCACTTCAAAAAACCACTTCACAGCTTCTCTTTGGCATATCTGAATTTTCACTACTTTTGGCCTTTGGGGCCATTATTAAATAAAAATAAGGGTTACTTGAACCTCAGGCATTCTGAAACCAGTCAGCCAACCTGATAAGGGAGACAGATACTAAGTGACTAATTTGTAGGTAGTATATACAGCATGGATTCACTGGACAAAGGGATGGTTTGTGCCCTGGGGTAGACAGGATAAGCCTTAAACAGGATGATGTAAGATTTCATCATGCTACTATTACAGGGAACTTTAGCACTTGTAAATTATTTCTGGGATGTTCCACATGATATTTTTGGACCATGGTTGACCACAGGTAACTGAAACAGCAAAAAATAAAACTGCTGATAAAGAGGGATTACTGTCATCAGACATTCACAGTAGAAAGGGAAATACTAACCAGACATGGCGGTTCATACCTGTAATACCAACACTTGGGGAGGCTGAGGCAAGAGGACCAAAATTTCAAGCCCAGCCTGGGCAATGTGGTGATTTAGTGAGATCCTATCTCAAAATAATTAATTAACTAATTAAAAGACTGGGGATGTAACTCAGTGTGAAAGGTCTGAAATCAGTCCCCAATACAAAAAAATAAACACAAAAAGTCGGAGAATACCTTTACCTCCAAAACATTACAATTTTCCCACCAGTATCTCCAATAGTGTTGCAGTCTTCAAAACACATACACAAACCAAACAAGTATTTCCACTTTGTAGGCAACGAGTAAGTGATTATTTCATCTAAGTCACTATGCAAATTAAACTTTCATATATGTAGACATGCACACATAATATACCTGAATACAAATAAGCGATTGCATATGATGGTATGTATTATATATGAACACTGCCAGAAAGCAAATTGTTCAGATTTTTTGTTGTTGTTGTTGTTGGGGGGTGGGGGTTGGTACCGGTGATCGAACTCACAACCTCACGCCTGCCAGGCAGGCACTTGGGTCACTGAGCTAAATCCCTGGCAAAAATCATTTAATTAAATTTACTACATACTTTTGAGCAAAGTAAAACAAAAATCATTGCTCCAAAAGTTGGGCATTTCCCAGAACCAGAGCAGGTGCTGCAAAATCTAACCAACAATTTGACTTGACCACATTTATAGAAAAACTCAAGAGAGACACTAAAAATCTGTATCTTAATCAACTTGTAAACTGGTTGCAGGTTAACTAGTTAATGCTTTACAGTTAATCAATTATTGGCTACAAGGCCCTTTATAACGAAACAGAACTCGGTTATTGTGTTAAGAATTTTATATTGGTTTGGTAGGTCTGGCACAGTGCAGGAGCTCAGTTCAAGTCAATGGTCCATTAACATTTTCTTTAACAGTACATGTACGCAGAGTTGCATGCTAACTTAAATCTCAAGGGAAAACTGAAATTGTGATTCAATAGCTTTGAAGTCTAAACTCTTGGCCTCATTTCTAATACCAAGTGCTTGAGATATACAAAAAATACACAATGGGTGCTTTTCATAATATTAAGAAAGGGAACTAATCTAATGAAGGAAGATGAGAAATCACAGCAATGCACTGGAGGCCAATAAAAAAGTCGCTAGGTATGCTTACTAAATCAGACTCTTGAGGGCAAGGACTTTGCAAGTGCTTGACCCTAAGGCAGCCATAAGTTCTGTACACTCTACTTGTACTAAATAGATGGAATCTACACCAGATAATTCAAATAAAGTATGATGCTAAGTATGAGTTAAAATGTACAGGCACTAAGAAGTTTTTTAAAAAGCTAATCCTTGCAATGTTACAATTTTTTAGAATGTTTCAAAGAAAAAGCAGCATTTGAGGGGCCATAAAACAATTATTTTTTCTAAAATAATTCGTCATGCCCTAAATGCAAGTGGAGAGGAAGATATCACACCGTTTTACCTGAAATGTATTAAATTTTGTTTACCATCGTGTTTTTAGTCTACTTTCTAAAACAACACCTGTGAGTAGGTGGATTTTTAAAAAAGGTTTATTTAGTTCACACTTTTAGAGACTGCAAGTTCAAGATCCAGCAGGTCTATCAGTTTGGCCGCTGGTGAGGCCCTTCTGGCTGCATGATATTACAGCAGCCAGTGTGATGGCATGAACAAGTGTGAAACGAGAGAGAAAGCAGAGAAAGTCAAGTTCACCTTAGAACTACCCACCCTCAGGGTAACCAACCCATTCCCCCACTACAGATGCATTAATCCCTCTTACTAACCTAATCACCGGTGCTTCCTCCAAATACTGTTACACTGAAAGTCAAGTCTGAAGCACACAAGCCTTTGACACAAATCACAGAAAACCACCGCAGTAAGACAATTATTCAACATGTGAGTTCTTAAAATGTAGATTTTTATATCACACCGTAGTCAGGAACATTCAAAGCTATTAAAACAATGAATCTGGCAACCAACATCCTAAATTTTCTTCCAGGTTTTGCCACCACTTTGCTCTGGGACTCCAGCAAAGTGTCTCTGGTCTTCAGATTCTCATTTGTAAAACAGAGAGCTGCACTAAGTTTTTTTAAATGACCTGTTACAACAATGTAAACCTTGGAAAATTACAGAGTACTTCTTTTGAACAGTAATATCCAAGGATAAGGACTAAAGTAGGCCTCACTGGCTATTAGAATGAGTCATGATATAATTAGTCTTATAGCATAGGATTTATCTCCAAAACCCAACAATTATATCACATTAGGACTGCTCTCTGCCACCTCCCAAATATTCTTATTTAGGATAAACTTTTCCGTACTTTAAACCTTTTTGATGTTCTGGGTTCTTTAGAAAGAACAAAAGCAACACTCAATACTCAACAAATATTTCACAGGCACTTGGAATATGCTCAGGAGCAAGTGGAAGACAGACAATTGGGAAGAAGTGATGCAGAAGAATTTTATGTTTAGTAAACATAAAAAGTAGTGATAACCTCTCTGAATAATATAAGGTAAAAGGGTAGTGGGATGTTAAATACTTTTCTGGATGTTGTTAAGGTTAGAGGAGAAGGCAGATGTCCTTTAAAAACATTTTCCTCATGTTTGAGAAATTAGAGGTGTATGCTCTTAAGGCAAAGAACTTATCAGTTTAACCTTTAAATTATCAAAAAGTAAAATCTGAAGTGCTGACTACAGGCACGCTTGTCACTAGAAAGCTGTTTTCATTCCTTCAACACAAAGCCACCTAAACTCATTTACTGAAAAGTATTACTGATTTCTGAACATCTCTGTATTCTGTGTAAGTGGGTATTTTTTTTAAAAGGAACCTTACTTAACTTAATCCATTTTCAAATCTTACAATGTAATTCTATCTTATTTTGTGGTTCCTGGATTCAGTATTCTGAAAGATGTTATGTAAATCTCAGCTCCACTTAGAGACCTTGCTTTTATGCTCAGTCTATCAATGTATTTCTGTAGTCATGCATCCTAATATTACAACATATGAAGGGATGTATGTTAGCATCAAAACATGAAAAACCTGGGGGGAAAGGAAGTCAACAGCAATGAGTTACTTACAGGAGGGAGAAGATAGCAAATTGGAGCAAAACTAGAGAATTCATACTCCACGTCTCCTCTACGTAAGCATGACACTAAATGTCTTTTAGATTAGTCATGTTACTTTGAGACTATTCTGTTTCCCCTAGACAACTGCCAATGGTCTCTGATGAATAAACATGCTGTGACTTGCTTGTCATGTTCCAGGGAAAATTTGACTTCTCTATTCTTAAACCAGAAAAACGGTACAACTCTCATTCATTCGTTACAATGTCGATTTTTCCTTTACCTTTCTATTCCTGGAATGTTTGTTTTCTCTTTCAGCATTTTTGTGTTCAGTTTAAGAAAGAAACAACACTCTGAGTGAAGAAAACACTTGTAGGAAAGTTACACTACAGCAATGGGGCTTCCCACTTCAGCTGTTCAAGAGCACACAGGTTTCTCCTGAACTACTAACCACGGTCAAGGTTATTCCCAGGTTCTCATTTCTTGCAGAACTACCTGTTCACATTCCTGTTTACCCAATGGCCTAGCGGGGTGACCATTAGCATATCTGCAGGAAGATATACTTCATTTAATATTAACTTGCCATGTGACGGCCTGTTTCCCTCCAATCTCTCCTCCAACACGTGAGGACAGAAAGAAGAGTAGAGGAGTTTGCAATGTGACTTTGCGCCCACCTTTGGCATGGACAGTTGGCCACAGGCACACACACCCCCAATCACGGCAGCACCCCGCCCGCTCCCGCTCCCGGAACTGTCATCGGGTGACAGCTGGCACATCTTCCTGTTGCCCTCCACCCGCTTTCAGAAAGCCCCTTCCTTCTGAACAGTCAGTCACCTTGCCACTGCTCCCGGCTTGGGCCTCAGCCCACGGCCAAGGAAACTTTCCTTTCCCAGGGTTCTTACAGGTACCGTCCACCGCTGCTTCACAGCCCCAACAAGGGGCCCTTTGTTACCATTTTTGCTCCCGGACTCCTCACCCAACTCCTGGCATTCAGCTGGCCTTCCGCAACCCCGGGCAGCTGCAGCCGGGAAAAGCTCCCCAGCCCTCACCCAGGGTGCCTCCGAGAAGGCCGGCAGGGAGCAGCCTACCCGGCCGCGTGTCAAGCGGCAAGGGATTCAGGCCGAGGGCAGGGAGCGACCGCCAGAGCCAGGTGACCGGCGGAGGCCTCACCGGCCCGGGACCCGGGACCCGGGGTGAGCGGCGCGGCGCAGCGGGCTTACCCGGCTGGGGCGGCGGCGAGCGGCTGGGGCGCCGCGGCGGCGTCGTGCGCGCTGGGGTCTCGGCGCTCCATCGCCCGGCGGGGCGCTGCGCGGGCTCCAGCTCCGAGGCGGCGCGTCACTGCTGGGGTGGGCGAGGACTGCCGGTCAGGGCGGGACGCGCGCCTCCCCAGGCCGGAGCTGGGCTGGCCGCCGACGAGAGCCCGCCCGACCCACTCCTGCCCGGGGCGGGCCCGCCTCCCGGTGCGCTCCCACCTGCGGGACTCTGCTGGAGCCTGCGGGCGCCGCGAGAGCCCGGGTTCCAGCGGCCGGCGAGAGGCGGCGCTGCGGTCCCCGCCCCCGAGGAGCGCGGGGTGGCCCTAGGGCGCCTCCAGCGCGCGGGCACCGACGCCGCCTCGGCCGAGTTCGCACAACAAAACACCCTGGGAAAAGTTTTCCCGGGGAAAAGTTGGGAGGGCAAATCTGCCTTTTCCCACCCAGGGCGCCTACTTTCTTTACAAGAGGAGACAGCGGCTCGTCCGTTCTCCCACTCCGTCCTCCCCCGGCCCGCGCGCCCGCGCCTCGGCTCTCAAACCGGGATATGAATGGGGAGAAGGCGCCGCGCCGGGGCTCCGTCCCTCACTCACCCTGCCCCATCTCCCCGCCGAGCCCGGGGACTCGCTGCACCTCCGCCGCCTGCCGCCCAGTGAGGCCGCGGCGGCATCGGAGCGAGCGAGGCGGCGGGGCGGGAGGGACGGAGCGGGCGTGTGCGCGCAGCGAGTCGGAACTCCCTTCCCTGGGGCTTCGGGAGCTGGGGGTACCGCGGCGACTCCGAGCGGAAAGGACCCGGGGCCGAAAGTTCCCGTTCCCTCCGCTAGGGCGTCGCTCGGGGAGCCTGGCGCGCCCGGCAGCGCAGGTGGAGAGAGCGAGGGCACCTGGCCGGCCGCGGAAGGGCAAAGGGAAACTCGCCGAGCGGCCTGCAGCTTGGCCGGCCCTCTCACAGCCCGACCTTCGGCATCGTTGTTTGCTTTCTTTCTTTAGAAGTCTGCAGTTGGTATTCTGACTAAAAAAAAAAAAGTACAGCTGTGACACAGATCTTTCTAATCGCAGGCACGTTTCAGCTTGCCCTGGGTTCCGACACGTTTTGCTTTTTGTTTTAAACTACTAACAGCTGTGACCTGAAAGCTGGACTTTAATGTCTGATGACAACCCATAAATTGAGAAATGAATGATAGATTTTATTCACCACTTGGAAGTTTTACGGGAATAAAGGTATCACGTAGACACCGCTGCGGGCTCCTTTACCTCTCAGTTCTAATCTGCCTTCTCATTTAGAAGATTCTTTTACACTTGCCAAACAGGTATATTTGCATCTCTCAGACTGTATTCTCCTAAGCGCCAGTTGTTTTTAAAATGTAAGCCACCTAGATGGATCCAAAAACTTTCAAAAATGTGAAATTTAGAAATTAATTGACAATTACAATTTGAGAATAAAAATGTTGGGCATATGTATATGTGTATGTATATGTATATGTATATAAAAATAGTTAAAATAGTTATACTGATCTCTCTGAGTTCGTTGAAGAGAAAGATTTGTACTGGTATTGTTCGAACAATTGAATGCAGATGTCCTGTGCCCTGGGTGAATGATTTGGGGATAGCAATGCGCAGTGTATGTACCATTGTTGCCCCCTGTATGACATGTTTTGAAATTTTGTCGTGTTTTTCTTCTTCTTCTTGTTCTTCTTGTTATTCTTCTTTCTTTTTATCTTTGAATAAAATGGATTTGAAAAAAAAAGAATAAAAATGTTTGGAATGATCTGTTGGAGAAGCCATCCATAAAGAAGCTTCCTGAAGAGGAGGACCTCAACTGCAGTAGTAACATCAAGAAACAGATCTGCCTTAGGCAAGTCTCCCTGATAGTATAGCACGCGGAAGTATTAGAATTAAATTGGTAAGTATTAAAATTAAAGTGATATTTAGAATCCATGCTTGATTATATACTCTTAATTTCTACCATTAAAGCAACCAAAAAGCTAAAAATTAAGTAAAATACTCAGTAGTATCTGGTTCTATGTCATTTGTCTATTGGGCATACATTAGTATTTATTCCTTTCAAACCATAATGCAGTCTTCTCAGTACATTCTTGCATATAAGATGAAAAATGTGACTTATTTGGATTACAATATCACAAAAAGTTGCTTTTAAATATCCTAATATTAATCAAAGCAAGTCATTTAAATACCTCTGGATTTTAGACTTTAGGCAATAATTTAGGTTGAACAATTTCATGAATCATTTTGGCTCTAATGAGCCTTTACGGTTACTGCACAGACAATGCAGACAAATATTGAGTAACAGTGAAACTACTTAAAGTCTATAACTTTCAATCACAAGATCAAGATTAAAGCATTAATTACTTTTAACCTTAGTTTATGACATACTGGTAATATTATGGACCCCATTAGGCTAATCTGAAACATAAAACATTTTCATAACATTTCATAACTGCTGAAAGCATTTTCCACACCCACCAATTTTTCCTGCACTCCTTTTGGTCCTAGGCATAGGGAAGGATAATATTTTTGGTGCCACTGAAACTAGGTATGGCCATGAGACCTACTCTGGTAAGCGAAATATTTTATTTTCTGGTGGAGTCACTTCAGGGTCAGTGCTTCTGCACTCATGGGAATGTGTTTTCAGATGGAGTTGGCTGTGGAGATCGGAAGGGGATGTGGGACTGAGGGAAAACGAGAGAGAGGAGGAAAAGGAGAAGTGAAAAAAATAAGATTTGAAAAATGAATAAATTTGAATTACTCAGAAAAAGTAAATTAACTTTTAAAAATATTCCCTTTTAAGCCAAACAGAAAAGAAACAATTGAGCTGGGCATGGTGGTGTACACCTGCAATCCCAGTACTTGGGAGGCTGAGGCAGTGGAGATCTTTGCAAGTTCAAGATCAGCCTGGGATACAAAGTGAGCTCAAGGCCAGCCTGAACTGCATAGTGAGACCTTGCCTCTAAAAGGGGAAAAAAAAAAAAAAAAGAAAGAAAGAAAGAAAGAAAGAAAAAAGAAAAAAAAATGGAGGTAGCACAAGACCTACGGATCCTGGAATGCTAAACTCTTGCCCTGGACACAGCTAAAATCCACATAAGCAAGAAGTAAACTTAAGTGTGAGGTTAAGTCCCTGGAATACTGACACCTTTCAAAAACAATTAGACTTGGTGTTTCTCTCATTTGGTGCTAAACCATCTACTCTGTTGTCTGCTGATTGCATAGTTATATAGCAAAAAAGTAATCACAGTTGCTATAAACCTCTTTACGTGGTAGAAAATTGCTTCTTCTCTATCATTCTCTTTAGCAATACAAAACTGTCTCAGAACTGTCTGTGTTGCTGACACTTTGCTCAAGGTTTCTGTTTGGAAACCTCCCCTTCTACTTGATCCAATAATTGTTACTGCACATTCTCAGTGTCACTTCAGAAAGACTTTCTTGACTGCACAAGGAGAAATAGTCCCTTTCTGGAGCCCCCATTAGGTGGGGCAAGGCCCCATCACACTGTTTCAGTTATTCGTTTACTCCATAGCAAACTTAGAGGGGTTTGAACTTAAGGGATCGTGTCTTATCCTTATCCTCTGAAAACAGCCCAGAACAAAGGAGGTACTCTACAAATATTTGTGGAATGAATGAAGAAAGAAACCTTAAAGATTTCTTCGGGAGAATCCTAAGAGGAATTTAAATCAGGGAAATATTTTTCCACTCAAAGGGGCTGGCAAATCATTTAAAATGGAACAAATTGAAGGTGAATTTGAGCTAGGGAGAGAAGACTTGCTCTCCACACGATCATCTCATAAGGATAGTGCCAAATCACCAGGAAGGAAAATCTGTTTCGCTATGTATGTTTCTTTGAATGTTAATCTGTGGTGAGGATTCCAGTTCCAACTGTACAGTAATAAAGGAAAAGAAATTTGCATGCTTAATAAGAATGTGTGTGCTTACATAAAAAGAGCCAGATAAACACCAGTTAAACTGAGCAATGCAAACTTGTTTTTTGAAAAGCAGAATTGGGGTTTGTCTGAATGTTTTGTAAACAACTTGAAATAATGAAAAAATATTCAGCTTAAGTTTGTCTTTATTCAGCTGTAAAATTCACTTAAAAGTTGTTTTTAAAGCTGAAAAATTGCACTTCAAAGGAGATTAATATCCTTCTGTGCATTTCACCATTCCATATTGCAAGCTAAAGGAAGTGCTTACTTGAAATCTTCCTAGATTGGTTGTGTGTGTGTGTGTGTGTGTGTGTGTGTGTGTGTGTGATTATATACAGCAAGATCAGAGATATTGCCTACTTGTGTTCAACTTTAATGAAAGTCTTGCTTCAGACTTTGGATTTCACAGAAACTTAATCCCAGGGAGACATGTATTTAATTAAAGTCTTTAGTAAATTACAAGAGTTAAATTGATGAAAACAAAGCTGAACATTGAGCTTGGATACATAATAGTTTATTATCCTATCTTTGCTTTGATAGTTTATGGGCTATTATATGTATTAAAACACGGTAAATGTTGTTAGAACTCAGAGTTTCCTATATGAATACTCCATGAAAAAGCCTTATTCTCAAATACCAACAAATCCTTTCCTGGAGCTGCTAGAAATCCTGAGCCGGGTTTTTTCTTCGGCCTACTTTTCCTTCCCCTTACTCCAGTTTATAATCTTACTTGAATGCCTTCTCCCAAAACTGTACAATAGTTGTTTAATAGGTGAGAATAAATAAATTCAAGATACATATTTGTTGAAACAGTATAGCTTCTTTAATACAGAAATAACTTTATGAAACATTACCTTGGTTTTGTTTCATTGTAAAACTTTTTTCCTCTTCAGTGAAGACAGAAGTATACAAAGGAAATTATGAAAAACTGTTAAGTTTTAAAATGATTGCAGTTTTGGCATAATGTCCAATTCATGTAATTATAATACGAACTTGTAGAATTTGTCCACTGAGATTACCCCAAGAACAAGTATTAATTACAAAGTTTAAAGGCAAGTATAGTAACTGAAATTTTATATATATATATATATATATATATATATATATATGAAGTGTACTAGTACTTAAATCAAAATATATTATATAAACTTAACTATGGATATTTTTTTTCAGTACCGGGATTGAACCCAGAGAAAAGTAAGATATATCCCTGTCCCTTTTTTTATTTTTTTAAATTTTGAGTCAACGTCTCCATAACTTGCTCAGGTTGGGCTCAAACTTACAATCCTCCTGCCTGACCAGTAGCTAGAATTAAAAGTGTGCATCTTCACACCCAACTGGAAACTATTTGTGTACAATTATTTTTATATTGTGTAACAAAAAAGTTATATTTGACTATTATATTCCTAAAATATAAACAAATGCTCATCTTTCCTCTATGAAGTTTAATATTTACTTGTATCAAAGTTTGAAGAAAATTTAAGACCAATATAATTTTAAAAGCAAAATACAAGTTTCGATTTCATGGTCATTTGTTTGGAACTATAAATGTATTATCATGATACACATTTTCTCTTTTGGGGTGTCATTTACAACTAAGTATGTTAGAAATTAAGAGTAGCAAGCAAAGATTTGCTTTATCATTTTTTAACACACCAGATTTTGTACTCTGAAACACAAACATTTTCCTAGAAATCACACATTTTCTTAAAAATTCCAAAAAGATTATATATTCATAATTTTATTTCAGAAAAAGCAGCGTTTATTGAATGTCTGCTACATCAAGCATTGGGCTACAGAAACAAAGATAGCAAAACCCCGGAGAGGGTCCTGGAGAGGGTCAGAAACCAATGACGTAATCAGTACTGTTTTTGTGGCTCTGAATTAAGTTAATTCCTAAAGGAAATTGGCCAATAATTCCTCTGGGTCTCTCTACCTCTCTTCTAAAAGGTAAGTTTCAATATTTTTAAACTTTAGCAAAATTTAAAAATGTCTGTTCTTGGTTTATGTTTCTTATAAATACCACTACATTTCTGTATCATCATATATACTTCTAAAAAACCTTTTGTTTTCTTGAGATGGAGTCTCCCTGTCATTGGCCACATAGGTTCACATGTTCAGGTTTTTCTGCTCACCACTGACAAAATCAAGGGGACCATACATTTGGGTAAGAAGGAAAAGGGATTTGATGAAAGCTAGCTCTGAGGAGGTAGAGGGGCCTAGTTATCTTGAATTGGCATCTGACCACCTACAGCTGTGTTGGGGTCTTTTTTAACAAGGAAGAGTATGGGCAAGAATACAGTGGAGCAGTAGACATTTTCAGGCTGGTTCCAGCCCTTCCTGGGAATACAACTGGACCTGACTCCTCAGTTGCAGGATTGGCATATTCTGTGCATTTCTAAGGGCAGAGGAGATATGCGGGGAGCCACTTAGGCCCTAGGCCTGAGGAAGTTTGGAATGTGACTACAAAAGAAAAAAAAATAAATTTTTAAATTTTTTTTTATTTTAAAGAGGATAAAACAGAATAAAACCGATCAAAACAAATCAGCGTAAGAGATACAGGACTTCAAAACGTTATGAAATCAACAGTAGTTACCATAATACCTTTTGATGTCTTCAAAATAGCTGCGGATAACTTCAGACACAGTAAAAATCAAACAACAGAATAGAATAGAAACAATAAAAACAAAACAATGAACGCAAATAAAGGACTTCAAAACAAGCCAACAGTAAATCCAAAATTGCTACTGTAACGTATCTTGCTATCTTCGAAATAGATGCTCTTGCCATCAGATTTGACATAATCAAACAAAACAAAAGAGAATAAAACCCAACCCAACAGTGGAAACAATATAGGACTTCCAAAACAAGACCATAGGGAATCAACAATGGCTGCAACCCTCAGAAGGAGATCCTCCAACATATGTCACACTGTGTACCACTATCCTCTGAACCTATGATCAGACCACTGGCCCTAGACTTGCAATGTTAGTGAAACAACAATTGCATTTCACCTCTACACCTATCATCACAGCCTGTGTTTCTCTGGATAAGCTGGTTGCTTATGGCTGGGGGATTGGTACTCCTTGTTTGCCAGCCTATGCACCAGAAGGGGCTGGGGCCTGGCTGTTCCAGTCCAGCGGCAGCCCACACATGGTGCTGTTTCCCACACTGGGCTTGCTTGCTGGTGTGGCCTTGTTCTCTCTACCTCTGGCCCGTGAATGATGCTGACTCATGGGTAGAGGTTGGGGTTCGTCTGTTCCAGTCTGCCACCAGACTGGAAAAAAATCTTTTAAATTCCATTTTGCAGTGCTGGTTATATCATTATGATACCCATATGAGGCTAATCTGCAACCCATGGGTACAAGTGGTCCTCTTGCTTCAGCCTCCCAAGTATCTGGGACTAAAGAACACATCATTAGGCTAATTTAGGCAAAGACTATTAACTTGCACTTAGTCCAGGATGAAAGAGAGGTCTGAATAAGAACGTTTGGACTCACAGACATGTAAGACATTTAGTACTGTGGGCCTGCAGGACAGTTCTCAACACCCATGCAAATTTCAAGCTCAGTGTCTGTCTGACATTCCAACTCCAAACTGTCTAAAATCTATATTCTTATTTTTCTCTTTGTCTTTTTGCCAAAATAAATTTATTTTCTTGATTCTATAATTTTGTTACTGGTTTTCAGTAATAATCTTACTCATTGAATGTAAATATACCCTTTTATTATGTTAAGTATCAGTTCTGCCAAAAGTACCCTGATGGTTTAAATTTTAAACACCATTCAAATATATATTTCTTCCTTTTTCTTAACAAAAAAAAAAGGACAAAAAAGCAAAGACAAATTTTATATATTTAATTTGAGCATTGGTGTTTAAGATTTTGCCTACTAATTTCTAATTATAATTCTGAACTTCATTATTCCCTTTAAAATCTTTTTTTCTTTGATAGATACAGACTTTTTATTTTGGAAACACTTGGTTTTTTTGGGTTTTTTTCAGTATCAGGGATCAAACTTACAACTTCATGCTTGCCAGGCAGGTGCTTGTGCCACTGAGCTGTATCCCCAGCTCCTGGAAACACTTTGTTATAGAAGACTTTTAACATATACAGAATATAGTACAGTAAGCCCCCATCCATCATCCAGCTTTGGGAATTTTTTTAAAAAGTATTTTATCTTGCATTTCTGTTGTCTCCTTTTATAAGTCTTAAAGGACTTCATAAAGCCTTAAGAGCTTGTCAGCTTCTATCTATACCAAATTGTACAAAACCCAGCCATAAGAGCTAAGGAGTCTCAGAGTATTCAAACTTGTAGTGCCCCCGCCCCCACGGCTCTCCTTCCTCCCAGGAGGTGAGCATGTGTGTGGTTAACTGGGTGCCACAGTGGTTAAAAGCTCAGGCTCTGGAGCCAGAGAGATTTGGCCTAACACCCCTGACTTTTCTGGGTGACATCAGAAAAGTAACTGTTTTTGGCAAGGAGTAAGTGTCCAGTTGAGTTAGTCTAGAAGAAATAAAGGTAGGTAGAAAATTATAATTTTAAAATTGTACTTGTAAGAAAACACAAATTCGCCTAAGTTTACAGTGTCCTTTTTTTCCCTTCTAGGACTCCTCCCCTCTAAAAAATTCTTGAGCCTTAAAGATATAATAAGGCTGTATATGAGATCCATGCCTTTTACCTGTACATTGACCCTGTGCATTTCTATCGTAGACTTACAGCCTCGAGGAAACAGCACTGTTAGGTGGGTAACATGTCTCTAAATTTGGAACACGTACAAGTCATTTGTGCTCTAACCTAGACTACTAACAGCTACCTGAAAGACAGTAGAAATGCACATCCTAGATCAGCCATCTTGGGAACACCCCCAAGATCACATGAATACCCCCATCTCAGACTATAATGTGCCTCCTCTCCTAAAGGTGCACACCCCTTTCTAAGTGTGTACTTATTCGATTCTGCATAATGAATCTGCTTATGCCTCTCACTGATGCATCCTGGAATTCTATCTCTGTGATAATAGTCAGTGAACCTACTCCTTACTCAACGGGTGTGTTGAGTTGAGGTTCCATCTCTTCTTTGGTAGAATAAGTGTTCAGTAAGGGTAATGGAGGCTCTTTTCAAAGAATCATTACAAAGGAGAGCATTTTGTGGCTTGGTGAGACTTACTGTGTAACACAGAAACCGTCCTGCTCCAAGCTCAGAGCTCTAGCTTCCAGCTCTGTAATGATCTTGAGCAAAGCACTTAACAGTGGCATCTTCCCTTTCCTTATCACTGTGAAGAGTTTAGACATATTATTATCTGAGTTCCTTTTTCCCCCATCTATACTGAATAACCAAGCTCATTGTGTTAAGAACGATTGAATTCATATACAGAGACTATGAATTATATGATGTCATGCTACATAGAACCTTGCAAAATGTTTTCACTTACCAAATCAGTTTGAACCCTTCAAGAGTTTATAAAACTGGGCATGGTGGTACATGCCTTTAATCCCAGCACAGGAGGCTGAGGCAGGAGGATTGCAGTAATTTTGAAGCCAACCTGGACTTCGTAAGTGAGTTCAAGCCTAGTGTGCAAGACCCTATCTCAAAAACAAAACAAAACAAAACATAAACCTGAGAGCTTGTAGACACTCACATCCTTATTTTACTATTCTAAAAATTGAACCAATGACTTGCCCTAAGTTATCAACTGTATTTCATAGGAGTTTTAGTTTTTATTTTATGGGACCATTATAGTTACCTTATTGCAAATATTGCACATTTTAAAAAGCTAACAGCTAACTCATAGCAAATAAGTATTATTGTGTAAGTAGCATGCTGAATATCTTTTAGCATCATTGAATTCTAGATCAGAGATGAACCTACCTTTCCCAAAGGAGCCACATTAGTTTGAGGGAGATTTTCTGGTTATAGATATGCAGTTTCATTCAAAGAATGTGAAGATCACAGAAACGAAGCAGAGAAAAATTCAAGGGTAATGAGAAATTCAGATGTATTCTAGAGTGGGCATTCAGGGCCGTAAGATCTGCCCCTTGACTAGCTAGGAACGTAGATGCTATAAAGTGTGAAGTCTTGTTATTAATAACACATATGCTACTGTGTAATCACAGGACCACCTAAGATACACAGAAAACTGTAGAGAACATGCTTAAATTAAATTAGATTTCACTGTATTTATATCAAGGTCAATCCCATGAAGGATTTGTGGTAGAAGTAATTACACTGTGTATCTCCCTTTGCTAACAAGAAAAAAAAATTGTTGAGAAACATCAGAAGCAACCAAACAAGGAAAATTCCAAAATATATATTTGGAATACTGAAATTATAAAAGAGAATTCTGCTAGAAGTCCACCTAGGAAGTAGAAATTACTGTTTTTCATATATATCAAGTATAATGTTAGCATTAATCAGCGTCTATTTTAGCTATTTTGCCCTCTTGACTGGTAGAAGTACAGAAGATATGATAGAATAGCAAAAGGGATGACATTATAAACTGATTGGGTATATGTGAGTGTGTGAACTTCAGGTTTTTTTAAAGTGCATCTACGAAGTGAGGAAATAATACCAATTTCATAAAGTGGTTGAGAAATTAAAAGAGAATAGTCAACAGACTTAGCAGAATGTCTAGCACATGGATGGCACAAGGGAAGAGAAAAGGCTGTGCAGACCATTGTTGACTGAAGTATTTCCTTCTGGGCATACAGTATGTATCAGCTATTGCAATATAAACAGTAAGATTAGGTTACTTGATTTTACCGTTTATTCATTACATCATTGAATATAGGAGCTACTGGCTATGTTCTAAGTATGGTGAAATATCTCTTCTAGATTGCTATGATTTACTGTTTTCATGAAGTGGATGATTTTAGTCATCAAGAAAAAGTATTCACATATAAAGATCAAGGAACATGCTAAGTAAATTCACAATTAAGTCTATAACAAAAAAACATGAAAATGGAATCATTGTTTTTTCTGAGGGTGTTAAAGGAAACAACACAGGCGGGAACTGTTTATGATGATCAGTAATCTTTTATCTGTAATGCTACTAAAACACAATTTTATACGTGGCCAATGCAAGGCCACTTCCTTCTCTATGTATTTGGGTTTAGATTAAGTATTGCGTTATCACTTCACCATGACTCTTATGCATGCAATAAATTCTACAATCTGTCAGTGCCATAGAATATGCTTAGCTATAGCTAACACTTTTTCAATACTCAAGAGCTTCCTTCCAATTCTTTCTGAAACATCTCACTTCTTTTTAACTATACAGAGGAAGTTGAGAAATTTAAGAAGTTGGTGGAACATGCTAATGATGCTCTTAGAATGTAATCCTTTCATTTGCTTTATTTTTATTTTTTAATTTTACTTTAAAGAGAATAAAACCAAACAAAATAAAACAGAATAAAACCAGTCAAAACAAAACAATGAAAGTGACACAGGACTTCAAAACAAAATAATAGGAATTCTTTAATTTGCTTTAACTGACATTGGTTACAGAACTCTAACAAAAAACAATAAATTGTCTCTCAGTTCAGTATTAGCATATCTTTTAAATTTCAAAGTCAAGCCAAGTCAGTTCTGTAATTACCAGAATACCATTAATAGGAATTTATAATTTTATATCTGAAAAGTTTTAAAAATAATTTTTCAAGTTTTTTGGTTTTTTTCAGTAAGATGGTGATACAATAGCATGGTGGTGTGGTTCTTAGCACTGAAATTTGAGTAAGCTCAAATCATCCATCACATTTATCAGAAAGCTGAGGCTTATTAGTACAATTGACCAGAGTTAGTAAATAAAAATGCAGAATGCCCAATTAAATAAACTTACATCAAGAAAAAGTATTCACATATAAAGATCAAGGAACTATAAAGAACAAGAAGTTTTGATTGTTTATCTGAAATTCAAATTTAATTGGAAACCTGACATTTTATCTGCCAAGGCTACCCATAGGGATATCTTATTTTGTTTTTCATCCTCATATTGTACATTAGACGTCCAGACTTTTCTTACATAACTGTAACTTTATACCCTTTGACCTATTCCCTATCCCAATCCCCATCATCACCACATACCCCAGGAAATTCCTTATTCTAATTTATTTTTCTTTGTATTTGAATTTTTGTTACCTTTATTGGTATATTTTAGATATATATATTGATTACATTCTTCATAGGAAATTTGTACCAGTATATAGCATGCCTTGATTCTTCTTTTCCCCATTCCTCTCCCCTCCCCTCCAACCTCTCTTCCTCTCCTTAGTGACAAAAGCTTTGTTTCCATTTTTCTTTTTATTATCTTTTTTCTTTACCTTTTCTTCCTTTCCCTGTCCCCCTCCCTTTTCTCCCCTTCCCATCTGAACATTTTCTTCCCCTATTATGCTCAAGTAAAATAAGTCAGACACGTTTAAATATTGCATTGTTTCTCTGATATGAGAAACAGAAAGTGGAAATATTTGGTTTTTTTAAAGGAAAAAGAATAATGCATGGGAATAGTAGACTCTGTGTTTTATGTTGTTTTAAGCTCCCACATATAAATGAGATCATACAATATTTTTCTTTTCATTTCTGTCTTTTACACTTGGCATAAGGTCTACTAGGCTCATCTATATTTTTACCAATGACAGGGTCTTTTTTTTTTTAAGACTGAATAATATTCTTTTATTTAATTTCTTTTTCCATTCATCATCCATTGGCAGACTCGGGTTGTTTCCATATCTTGCTAATATGAACAATGCTGCAATAAACATGAGAGTTCAAGAATCTTCTTCCTCCTCCTCCTCCTCCTCCTCCTCCTCCTCCTCTTCCTCTCTCTCTCTCCCTCTCTGTGTGTGCACGCACATGTGTGTGTGTTTCTGTCTCTCCTTTTGTGGTACTGGGCAATGAACACAGGTACTGGGCCTTCACATTAAGCTATGTTTTCAACACTTTTTTTTCTTTCTTTCCTGCTGACTTAGCCGCTCAAATCCCTGGGATTACAAGTGCACACCACTATGCCTGACTGGGGTTCTTACGTATCTTTAAGAGGTGCTATTCCATTTTTTTGGCTGTCTTCCCAAAAGAGGTGTGCCTGGGTCATCCAGGAGTTCTACTTCTTGTTCCCTGAGGAGCAACCACACTGTTTTCCACAGCGGCTGCGCCAGTCTTCGCCCTCAGCAGCACTGCACAGGCTTCCCTTCCCTCCTCCTTTCAGTCAGTGCTTGCCGTGCTGTGATGGGCTGTGACTGTCTCTCAGGGTCTTCATTTACTTATCTGATTGTTAGTGATACTGAGCACACTTTCATATACTTACTGGCTACTTCTCTGGAGAAATGTCTATTGAAATTCTATGCATATTTTTAGTCAGTTTATTGCCTTTTTTCTTTTTGCCAAGAGTTGTCTATCTTATATATTTTGAATGTTAACCCCTAATCAGATTTGTGGTTTGTAAATATTTTCTCCCAAATTTTGGCTTTTTTCCTATCTATTGATTTCTGTGCTGTGCAGAAGCGCTTTAGTTTGATGTAGTCACACTTGTTTATGCTTTTGTCGCCTATGTTTTTGATGTTGTATCCAAAAAGTCATTGCCAAGAATGATGTCAAGGAATTTTTCTCCTGTGTTTTCTTTGGAAAATTTTAGTTTTCAAGTCTTTGGGGCATGGAGATTCTTTTCAAAGGGAATATAATTAGTTACATGCTGATGCAAAAATGAAACTGAAAAATGACAGAGTTGACAAATCATTTCTACAATTGCCTAAATTATATTGTAGAACATTTTTATAAAAAAAATCAAACATTTCTAACCACACTTTCATAAGAAACTAAAAATAATTTAATTCTTTAAAATGGAAATCTTTGATTTTATTGCTTCCATTTACTCTTCCCTGAATTACTTTTTTCTCTGTCTAAAAGACACTCTCATGTACAAATTGGAGGTTTTTTTCTGATACAAGTTAGCTCAGTTGATACTCACTAACAATAATAGCTAAGTAGCTGTTTGTCTTGGTTATATTTGTCTCCTTGCTTGGACAAAATACCCAACATGCAAATTTTGCATGAAGGAAGGAAAGGTTTATTAAGCTCACTGTTTGTGGAGGTTTCAGTCCATAATCAGCTAGCTCCAAGGCAGGGTGGTGTGGCACTGGAGCAACACTTCAAGGCAGCAGCCAGCAAAAGCAGCCAGAGCAAGAGTGGGGGACAGCAAGCCTCTTTTCCTCCCTTATATTGCATACAGGCCACACCAGGGAAGGTGTAGCACTCACAAAATCTCTGTGCTTTCTCTTGGACAGGATGAGGATATTTACAAAGTAAGAACCCTGGCTCCCTGCTGAGTCTCTCAGGTAAACTTCTAAACTTCTCAAGTTGACATAAAGTATCAACCATAGCAAGGTTGTTGCAAGGAGAACAATTACATACAGGACACAGAATTTATAGTATTATTTTATGATGGTCACACAGAGTTAAATACAAGAAAGTGCAGGAAATCTGTCCACAACACTAAAGACGTAGAAAATCTAGCTGAGGGCCTGGATCCCACAGCAATGTCCTGCATGAGTCCAGCTGAAGACCTAGAGCCCATGATAATGCCTCCCACGAGTCCAAATGGAGGCCTGGAGTCCACGACAATGACTCATGCAAGTCTGTTTTTTTAGTTCTGTGCTGGAAAGGTCCAAACATCAGTGGTGGAAGTTAGAAAGTCTGTGCCAGTGGGTTGAAGGATCTGTGCTGGCAGGCTGAGGGTTCTGTACTGGAGCCAAGAAGTGATGCTGAAAATAAGGACTAGGGCTCCCATGAAAAGTACAATAGCCATCCTTAGCAACAGTGAGGACCTGAGCTCCTCAGACAATGAAAACAGCTGAGTATATATTAGGAAGCCAGTGTGACAAATTTCTCCTGAAGATTAAACAGCATACCATCTTCCCCTTCGGAGCCAGGAAGTGATGCTCAAAGTAAGGACCACAGCTTCTCCAAAGTGAATCACAGCTATTCTCAGCAACAAGGTCCCAAGTTCTTCTGATGATGATAACAGCTGAGTTCATATCAAGGGAGCCATCATGACAAGTTCCTCCAGGAGAACCAATAGCTCCAAACAACAACACTTAGGAGAACTCGCAATGCCACACTCTTCCTCTCCATGTCTCCTTTTATGCTGGCAACTTTCCTCAGGTATGCCATCTACACTCAGCACCATGCTGATTTAATTCAGCTGGTGTTAAGTTGGCCACCAGCTTTTAATCCATAACAGTATCTGTTATTCTTCAAGGCATATTTTTTAATACTTCTAGTCAACAAATTTATTTTAAGTAGTAAAGGGTTTGGAGTATAGGTCAATGGCAGATGGCATATTTAGTGTTGGTCTTGATTGTTTTTCACTCATTGCTGACACAAAATACTTGACACCCAAAATTAGGGAAGGAAAGGTTTATTTAGCTTACAGTTTTTGAAGGTTTCAGTTCATAATCAGCTGGCTCCAAGGCAGGGTAGCATGGCACTGGGGCAACACTTCAAGGCAGCACCAGCAAAAGCAATCAGAGTAAAAGGGGGCAAGAGCAAGCCTCTTCTCCTCCCTTGTATTGTACACAGGGCCCGCCCCCCGCCGCCGGGTGTAACAGTCACAAATATCCTCCTCTTCCTTTGCATAGAATGAGGATATTCACAAAGAATGAACCCTGTCTCCCTGCTGAGTCCCTCAGTTAAACTTCTGACCTCCTCAAATTGACACAATGAACAGGTAACTGCTTGTGCTCTACACCCCAGGATGTAGAGCTGTTGCCTTACTTAATTAAGCCTCTAGACTTTTCAAGTCGACACAATGTATAAACCGTAACAGTATTTATGAGATCCTGGGTTTAATCTCCAGCACATATGTGCAAACCCAAAGACACCCCCCAACACAAACATAGCAAAATCTTAGCAAAAACAAGGAATTAGAATTAGAATCATTTAGACCCACCTTACAGAGGCTGGAGATGTAGCTCAGTGGTGGAGTTCTTGCCTAGAATGTATAAGGCCCTGGATTCCAACTCCAGCAAGGCAAAACAATTTTTTTTTTTTTTTTTTTTTTTTTTTTTTTTTTGCGGCACTGGGAATTGAACTCACAACCTCACGCCTGCCTGACAGGTGTGTAAGCTGCTGAGCCAAACTCCTGGCCCTGGTTTTTCGAGGCAGAGTCACACTGTGTAGCTCAGGCCAGCCTTGCACTCACGTCGTAACCCAAGCTGGCCTCAAACTCACAACACTCCTCCTACCTCAACCTCCCGAGTGCTGGGATTAAAGGCGTGTGCTACCACACCCGGCTGGCAAAACATTTTTTAAAGATCAACTTTAGAATCATTTTAGAGCTCTTGTTCTGATGTATACTTGAAGCATTTGATTAACATGCATTTTACAGTGTGCCTTTTAATTACCATAACCTGCTTATATTCATTTTTGTGTGTAACTTAATACAAATCCCAAGACTTTAGCACTAAAGAGTTAGTACATTAGCCAGCCTCCGTTACAGGAGGGAGACAGAGATTTCCTGGAAACTGAGGCAGAGAACCTTGGGTTGGCTTGTCCCTAGGAGGTCACAATGAGCCAAAGGTTTTTAGCTTCTTCATTTCTCCTTAAACTTATTATTTTCATTTTAATCATTTCATATACATTTCTAAAATTACCTGCATAAATTTCAGAATAATATGCTGTTTTTTAAAAAGCTATAATCATAGCACATTTTGCTCTCCAAATATGTCTCCTGTCTTTTATTCTTATTAATCCTGCCAGAAGAACGTTGTTTAATAAGACATGTTTGAGTCACCAGTTTTTGGTCTTGTTGGTCTCTGTTGCATGTTTGTGAAGGTATGTAATAATCCTGCAGGGTGGGGGGAGTCAAACAGTATTTAGCAGGCTATCTATCAGGCAGGTTATAGAAATGATTCCTGTTCCAAATGGAAAGTTAGATCAATAGATACCCTCCTCGAAAAGCCTTTGGCTTTGGGTTCATGTCATTTAGCAAGAGCAGCAGATGTAGCTGACTGCAATTATAATTGTCTCTTAAAAATTACTCCTTAGAAATATGAAATAAGAAAATATAACAAGATATAAAAGATTTTAATAGTCTATAAAAGACATTTTATTAAGTATGTAAAATATAGCACATGGTGCCTTGCAGTAAATAATAAAGAGAAACTGTCTTACAAATGTTATAGTAATAATACATTTAGTAGTTCTTATATTTATTTATGAGGTACTAAGAATTCTTTATTCTTTAAGGATGCTATTAATTCTTGCTGCAAGCTTATAAAGTAGCAAGGAGTCATAATTATTCTTATTTTGAAGGTGAGCAAAATATAGCTCAAATTTATTGTGTAAGTGACCCAAGGACGTACAAATTAGTGTAACAGTAGTACT
The DNA here is from genome assembly GCA_004363535.1 of Dasyprocta punctata. NCBI lineage: Eukaryota > Metazoa > Chordata > Mammalia > Rodentia > Dasyproctidae > Dasyprocta > Dasyprocta punctata. The sequence goes on along the minus strand of RJWM01015789.1, from coordinate 22,694 downwards.
CAAGTCTTTACATCTTTACAAGTTTAGTAAAGAACATAGAACATAAGCTTACCTTAGTACCCAGTACTATTTTAAGATTATTTATGGAATATAACATTATTTTCCAGTTAGATTAATATTAGATTAATATTATTATAATAATCAATGGTTGGGAGAACGAGAAGGGCCCCGAGAGGGGCCCCCGCCCGGCCTGAGCGGCGCAGGCACCGATCAGGACTCAATATGGACTGCCCTCTGGGGTCCTGAGCCCAGGACCTTGGAGGAGAACGAGAAGGGCCCCGCTAGGGGCCCCCACCCAGCCCGAGCGGCACTGGCGCGGGCTTGGAATCAGAGACAACACTCCCCACCCCCCCCAGCCCCCCGCCCCGTGAGCAACCTGCTGTTTCGGAGGTCTGGCTGGATTGATAGCAACCAAGGAACATCAACCAACTTTTGTTTTGTAGATTTGGCCAGGCCTCTGGTCAGCAACCCAAGCATCTCTTTACAGTGGGCAATGTAGCAAGTATGGGGGATTCTCTTCTGCCTTGTCTTTTATTATTAATAAAATTAAAAAAAATAATCAATGGTTGGGTGTGGTTACACATGCCTACAATTTCAGCCGTTGGGAGGCTGAGGAAGGATTGCCATGTGCTTAAGGGTAGCATGTGCTACATATGAGTTCAAGGCCAACCTAAATTACACAGAGCCTGTCTCAAAGAACCAAGATAATAATGGTAATAATAGTAATGATATTAAAATCACTATAAAATAATACAAACGTATAACTGGATTGGGATGGTCTTTATATTTCTCTTTAAAAAATAATAATCATGCCAGGATCTTTTTTTTTGTTTGTTTGTTTTTTTTTAAGACAGGGTCTCATGATGTAGTCAGGCTGGTCTGGAACTCATTATGTAGCCCAGGCCGGCCTCAAACTCACAGTGGTCCTCCTGCCTCAGCCTCCCAAGTGCTGGGACTATAGACATGTGCCACCATGCCTGGCTAGATATTATAACTACTTCATAAGAAAAGCATAATGTACAGATAATTTAGAGTCTTTAGATTTTAAAATAGATCTGAAAAACTAAAACCTTTAAGAAAGTCTGATTGGACAAATTGTTTTTTGTTTTGTTTTGTTTTGCTTTGTTTTGTTTTGTTCAAATTCCAAAAATAAGGGACAAAACCAATATTTAAATATAAACTCAAATTATTTTAATTTTTATCACTGCTCATTGATTATATTAATAAAATCTTGGTTAGAGCCATAGTCAAAAGAAGTATTAAGATAAGGTCAAATTGTGATGAATGATTTTTGTGACCTTTCTAGGATTTGGTCTTTATCGATAGCAAAGAATTTAATATCTGACTGAGCTACATAATAACTTGGTGAAAATGTTAAAAATATTGGTCCCGAACCTTCCTATAGCCCTAGCACCATCCTCCAGCTCAAAATACAACTATGTTTTAATTTAAAACTAGAAAAGATTACTACCACTCATTTGTCTCTCCTGAAACAGCAATGGGGAAATAAACCAGATGCTTGTGAGAGGCTTGACTGTGGATAAAATTTAAGAATGTCAGTATGCCTAGTGCTTAGTGCAGAATTTAGGTCCATCATGTGTTTCTTGAATCGACAGTGTGAAAACAAGGATAAAACAAGGTTCCTTCCTTCCTTTCCTGAGTGTGGTGAGGTGCATACGAAAGATGTGAAAACACATAGTGATGTATTCTTAAGGGTAACACCTGCCTCAGAAAGACGTGTACTAGAGGTCTTGAGAAAGACATTCATGAAAAGCTTTGTTAAGGAGAGATGTCTGGATCGATGTGAATTTGGAGATAAAACATGGTGCAAGACATGCCTGACTGTGGAAAGAGCATGAACTCATGTGTGGTATTTGCCTGACTTGATTTGGGAGACAACATAGAGCCCCTGTCTAAAGGAGCCTTTAGAAAAACTGAAGGGAACACTGTCAAACCTCAAAGAGGATGTTAAATTCAACGGTAAGATATGTAATTATATAAAAGACCAGGTTCATTTTATAGGAGACATTTTTAAAAATTTGGAGCAAATATCCAGGAGATAACCTTGAAGATTACATATATACTTAAGAGAGGCCAAAGATATTATCTCCCAAACAAGTCGTTTTTGAGAGAAAGTTAAATACTTTTAAAAAAGTATTGATGTTTAACAGTAGTTAAAGTTCAGAATTATGTAATGTCTAGTGAATTTTCATTGCTTTGTATTTCATGGTTGAAACAAAAACAAAAGTGCTCTTTATAGTGCCTTAAAATAGAAGTTGATTTGCTTTTTAATGTTTTTGAATCCCACATACTCATCTCAAAGTCTCCACCAGGTTTAGCCCTTGCTGTTTTACCTCTCTTCTCTGGGTTGTCATTGCTTTTTGCCTGTGCAAACTATTCCAAAGTGACCCTCAGAGGGCACCAAGTCACATGAATTAGAAACCAACCATATAAACTGCAAAAATTTTCTTTCAAGAAATTGTTGTGAGCTTGAGGCTAAGACAGGCAGAAGCATGCATATATGCTGTCAATCTCAAGTTAGTCATACATTCATGATTCTAAGGAGGGAAAGTTTTAAGGATAAAACCCAGGAAATCCATTTTTTTATGTAAGTTTTATTCCTTGAATACCATTTCCTTATCACATTTGAATACTTGGAAAAATAATGTACAATTTAAAAAATTTCCATGTGTGTCCAATTAATTTCACAAGCTGTGGCTCCTTAAAAGAGTTCATACTTGCCTTCATTGGCCAGTTCTGAGGTGGTAGATTGTGATGCACTCAGAGAACCATGATCTTTGACAAACTGGTTCTGCACTTGCCAGAGCAGTGAGTATAAACAGAAAATGCTGAGGCCACCAAAAGCCTTAAAAATACATAATGAACTGGAATAGAGCAGCCAGTGCTGGAGAGGACAAAGCTCAAAGGAATATGCAAACTATTCAAGTTGGCTTCTTTACAGTTCACTTTTTAAGCAGTATTTAGAAATTCATCAGTCATCACAAGTTACCTCTGGCTATTGCAAAGAAGTCAAGAAAATAAAATATCTGCCATATATGCAAGACTTGCTAGGTTCTAGGCACTGTATTAGTACTTCATAGATAATTATCTCATTTAATAATCAAAATTTCACTACAGTTAATGTTACTGCCTTAATCTTTTTGTATGATACTAGGAATTGACCTGAGGGGTGTATTCTATCACTGAGCAAAATTCCAGCCCCCTACTTTTTTTTTTTGAGACAAAGTCTCACTAAGTTGTTCAGGTGGGACTTGAACTTGTCATCCTCCTGTTTCAGCCTCCCAAAGGGCTGGAATTACAAGGGTGTGCTACCAAGCACGGCACACTAACTTTAATCTTACTGATGAGAAAACTCATAATCATGATCACAAGAAGTACTTTAGAATATTATAGTATAATTTGGATAAGCCACTAGGGTAATTTACTGTGATAAATACAAAGCAGGATAATAAAACATTTTACTAGACTCTTAAGGAAAGATGTCATAGATTTTCTATATAAATAGCAGTAACTACCTTAAAGCAGGTCATATCAAAGAAGATCATCATCCACAATAGACAAATATAGGAGAAATCCTGCAGTGGTCTTTTGCATTCTGTCCCAAACTCAATCAAGTGTACTTGCATCAAATATTCATAATTGTCATTATATTAGACATTTAAATGCAGTATTACCCAACCAAAATAGAAACAAATGTGTATTTTTTTTCCAACGTCTTTACTAATTAAACATCATTCTGGACTGAGTGTCCTCAGATGAGTTCCATAGCCATCCAGTGTTTACTAGACACATCGCATACTTTTACTGGGGATATGATTAGTGGTTGTTTAAAAAAAAATTCACAGTCACCACTATTTACATTGATATATTAACAAAAATTATTGGTCTTTATTAGAGATAAAACTAAACTCATTTCAACTATCTGCTATCATAGAGGTTTTCTGGACTTCTGTTTCCAAAATTTGTCTCAAATTCACTAGTCTTAATAATAGACTTAAAATTATAGGAAATCATTATTTTATCTTGTAGCTATACTTAAAAATTCTTTCCTAAAACAAATTTAAAAATGGAGATATCATCTTGCTCTTTTAACTGTTATTTTTCTCGTTAAGAAAATGGGTAATGGTAATCTTTTTTTCCATTTAAAAGAAAGATTGTTCATTAATGTGATCCTACCAGCTTGAACTATTGGTGGCATATGCATGTATCATTGAGTGTGTGGTGCCATTGGTAGTACAAATGGATCTAATCCCTTTCATTTGTCTTTTTAGTAATAAGTTATAAAAAACTGCCTGTCGGGATAATCATGCATGTACCACCAGTGGTCCAAGCCACCCAGAAGTAAGACATACAAAGTATAGCCCTATTATGTGTTTAAAAAGCACAACTCCATAAACACATACAATTCTGTTTTTAATATCAGTTCAAAATAAATTGAAAAATACACAAAATGGTTACACAATTATACACACACACATCCATATATATATATATATATATATATATGCAAGACTTTTTTTGAGAGAGTATGTTAATTTTATTTGGTTCAGGAGGACATTAGGCATTTGTCTACTTGAGAAAGCAATGTGGTACAAATATTGCCTTATATTTACTGTAAAGTTAATGGCTAAGCAAAGCTATCTAACTCCAAGGATTCATGATAAACTTAAAAATAAAGTCAAATCAATGATAAATTCAGGTAGATGTTTCTGACCTTCAAGCTTAGTATAGTATATCTTTTGACTTCAACATTTCCTCTACCAAAGAAACTTGCTAAGTTCAAATAAATGTGAAAATGAATCATAGGCTTGCCACCACTGACTCATACTTGCCAATTTATGGTTACGGGTATTTAACACAATTATGAATAATCCTAATTCAGAACTTCAAAATTATGCAAGGAAAATAGACCAGTTCTGATAGGTATTATATGTAACCAAGACAACTAGTCTTTTGTTTATCTATAAGTAGTACAAATATTTACTCTGTAAATTATTCTACTACAACAAAAGCCTTACCCTGTTATAACTTTAACTATAGTTTGGGATAAGAATCTCCCCCATAGTAATTATTCACATTGTTTAGTTACTAACTTACCTCTTTCAGGAATAAAACTGAAATTGTATTAAGCCATAATCACAGCTTATACCACATATATCCATATATGATGTCTGTGCCATAAATTCATACCTAGCACTTTTATATTCTGTACCCTCATTTATTTATTTTATTTTATTTTTTATTTTTTTTTGTGGCACCGGAGATTGAACTCACAACCTCGTGCCTGCCAGGGCAGTCGCTTAAGGCACTGAGCCAAACTCCCAGCCCTGGTTTTTTGAGGCAGGGTCGCACATGTAGCTCAGGCCGGCCTTGAGCTCGCGTTGTAGAGCCGGCCTCGAACTCACAACGCTCCACCTACCTCAGCCTCCCGAGTGCTGGGATTAAAGGCTGTACCCTCATTTAAGTTCATTGTTTTATTCTATTGTGTAAGGACAAAACAACAACAAAGATAACCTGAGGTTTCTTACAGTTTTCATAACTTCTCCCCTATCTCCGGAGCAGTTGACCATGTAATTATGCCACTGTGTGTCTAAACAAAATGATCAACAAATCAGTGAAACAAAAACAGCTAGTTGCAGTGGAGAATTGTCTCTCATACAGGTGGACTAAAGTCTCTCATGTGTGTCTCAGGTTTCAAAAAATGTTAATTACTGTACAATTTTGTAAGAATAGGTATAAAATAAGGCTAACAGCAATAGGGATAAATCATCTTTCTCTTGTAAGTTTAAGCCCTCCTGATGTCTCTGTAATCCCTTACCAGCCTCTTGGTGAGAAGCATTCACATTCTAAAACATGGAACAAAAACTCAACTCTGTTCCCTCAAGAAAGCACCCTTCCCATATTTTCCTCTCCCTGGTTCCCTCCATCAACTCCAGTCTAATCTCCTGCAGCCACAGCCTTAGGGGTGGGAAAAGACTAGATTTATTCTCTGCTAGGCTATAAGTAAGACATCACGTACTCAGGTGAACTTACAGAATTTATTAATGCAAACATTCATTTAACATGTTGCATTTATGACTTTATGCAAGAGTCTTTGATGAGTATCTTTTCAGCCTTTTTCCTTTCCTTTTTATCCTCTTGCTTCAGAATTTGCAATCAAAGTTTAGATTGGAAGGATTTATAGTTCTCAAGTGTGCAAGATGCAGATGAGATGATAGTCAACGTTTACGATCTTATTTAAAGAAGGAAACTTTTTACCTGGTTACAAAACAGCAAATATCCTCTTAAGTAGCATGGCGTAATTAGAATAGACTTCTTTTTATATTTGTGCTCTTGGATTTAAAATTACAAAGAACAGACACAGCTGCAATAAAAATTTCCTGTCTTGTTGTTTTAATATTGTGAACAAGAAGACCATATCATGAGGAGTTCCAAAAAAACCCAGATTCCTTTTTAAAACTTAAAATACATCACAACCATGTTAACTACCATAATTTTTAGTGTTTGATGCTTTTCATCGTACCTTTCTTAAGCAATGACAGTCTTCTCCTTTTGTGTCATATGCATAGCAAGCTTTCCATCCCACATGGAGGGAAATCTATCAAGAGTCAATTGTTGGCTCACCTCTGTGCCGTCTCCCACTAGTTGGAGCAGAATGTATGATCTCAGGCAGCAATAAATTAAGGAAGGCTTGTTCTTGACTTGCATTTATCAGTGGTATTACTTTAACTCAGCGTGAGCCAGCGGACAGATCCTTGGGTTCTTTCTGCTGTCTGGAAGCCTGTTGCCTGCTCCTAGGATTACAATTCCTCTTGGTCTCACATTCTTGAATATTCATCCTTAGTTTCCTGACACTTGAGTCAGACTCATAACCTGTTTTCCTTTTGGTTGAGAGGCCAAAGGGCCTGAGGTGCTTACACGTTTCAAAGGTCCAGCCGTCATACCTTACCCTTCTTGAACAGCTCAATTCTCCTATTGGCACCATCTTTCAGAGTGAAATAACAGCATCTCTTCCCCTACCTCAAAATGAAAATGGAAAACCAGAACCTAGACATCCTCCTTGTAAGAGAAAAGGTGAAAATAAGTTTATGTTCTTTTTGCTAAAGAGCTCTTGTTTGATAAAGTCATCAATTAATTTATTCATAGGACTGGAGGGTGTGGCTCAGCGTTAGAGCACTTGCCTAACATGTATCTGGGTTCAATTCCTAGCATCACAAGGTAGTAATAATAATAATAATGTTAATTAACAGTGCTATAGTTTATTTGTAGCACTTTCACCAGTGTTTTGCAGGGAGTTAAAAGATTACTTCTAAATGAATGAAAGTGCCCTTGTTGACTTTATTTTTTTCCCATTTGTGGGCTCAGTTCTAATACTTCATCATTTTTCAATTTTACATATGCTTTGTGCGGAAGCTAATTCATTTTCATAGCTTTACCTAACATCTTTTTAAAAATTACCCCCAAATATGCACCAATTTTTCTTAGTTTTTTGTCCTTATTTATAAAAACTATCTCTTTAATGCTTAAATTTTGAAATTTCTTAGGTGAAAATCTGTGTTCATACTATTTTCTTTTTTTTTATTTTTTATTTTTTATTTTTTATTTTTATTTTTTTATTTAAGCGAAGAATAACAAAACAAAACAAAACAAAAAAAGACGACATATATAGTAAAAACAGCAAGCAAAAGAGACAAACAAACGACTAGAGTAAATACACAACTTTGCAGGTTTACAAAACCGGAAGATAGAAGCTTGACAATGGTTGCAGTATTGCGCATCGTTATCTTTAAAATGGTTTCTTACATCAACAGACATAGACATGCAAGATTGATCCAATCATATGAGCATTAATTGTTCCCTCTCAATAACGAATACACTCAGCAGTGTTCTTTTCAGTTATCTTGCATATACATATATACAGGTCTGTATCCTTTCCTCTTCCCTTCTCTCCTTCCGCCCATTCCCTTCCCGATTATCTTTGCTCTTTGAGCTGTTTTTTACCCTTACATACTATTTCCTTACTTCTCTCATTGACCAAAAACTATTGTCTTTTGAATAACTTAGCCCTTGGCTTTTTTTTTTTTTTTTTTTTTTTTGGCAGCGGAGATTGAACTCACAGCCTCATGCCTGCCAGACAGGCACTTAAGCCAATGAGCTGAACTCCCAGCCCTAGCTTTCTGAGGCAGGGTTGCACTATATAGCTTAGGCCGGCCTTGCGCTTGCATTGTAGCCCAAGCTGGCCTCGAACTCACAACGCTCCACCTACTTCAGCCTCCTGAGTGCTGGGATTAAAGGTGTGTGCCACCACGCCCAGCAGCCCTTGGCTTTTGAAACAAATATCTTCATTTATTCTTCTGTCACTTATCAGTGTTTACTTTTTCCTTTCCTTAGTAATACTTAAGTTTCTAGTATAAATATATTAATGTTTGGCTCACATGACCTTGCATGCAATGGCATTGGGCAAATAATTAAAGAGAATATTTAGCAAGTATTTATTCTTGTAATAGTAGTTCATGCCTTGCTAAATTTTTTAAAAGTTAATTTTAGTAAAATATATTATCAGCTTCTCCACCATGGGAGTGAAAATGACTAAGCATTTTTGCAGTGGATCCAGAAGGATAGCTTCTAGTTCCCTTCCATTTTCAAAAGATTGGTCGCCTGTTTTCTATTATCTTATTGAAGGGAACCAAGAGATAGAGTGATGAGAAAAAGAAGGAGGTGTAAAGTAATATGTGTTATGCACATGTACCAACTTCCCACAATAAATGTAATCATTGTGTACTGCAAATATGTACTAATAAAATTTAACCAATTTTTTTTTTTTTTTTTTTTTTGCGGCACCGAAGATTGAATGATTGGACTCACAACCTCGCGCCTGCCAGGGCAGGCGCTTAAGGCACTGAGCCAAACTCCCAGCCCTGGTTTTTTGAGGCAGGGTCGCACTATGTAACTCAGGCCGGCTTTGCGCTTTGCGCTCGCTCGCATTGTAGCCCAAGCCGGCCTGGAACTCACAACGCTCCGCCTACCTCAGCCTCCTGAGTGCTGGGATTAAAGTCGTGCGCCACCACGCCCGGCTTAACTAATTTTTTTAAAAGGAAGGCTATCTTAGTGTCTTCACTATCCCAAAACAGGAGATCTGCAACTATTTTTTGAAAACAACTTTACTAAAACGCTCATTTTGGCTGGGCATGGTAGTGCATGTCTGTAATCTCAGCATTCTGGGAGGTCAAGGCGGAAAGATCATAAATTCAGGTTCAGCCTGGGCAACTTAGTGATTTAGTAAGACCCTGTCTCAGAATTAAAAAAAAAAAAAAGAAAAAAAACCATGGTATCTACTATAAAGTGATGTAATAATATAATAACATGAACTTAGAGAGCATCCCCCAAAAAAGAAAGCATCCCTGCAAAATCCCTGTAATAGCATAATGAAGTTCGAAGTACATTTCATGATATATATAAAGTATATTTTATGTATAATATACATCTCAGCTCAGATGAAGGTTCTTTAAGAGCCGAGGCTCTGATTGCTTTTTACATTGTCCTAGCTCTAGCATTTTACCTCTATTAAATCGATAAATTTTTTTTAAATCAATATAATTTAACTATTAGAGGTACATTGATACAAATTTACTCAAATTGCTCTCATTTTTCTACAATCTATAAACTCATTTGTGTTTTTAGAAAAAAGAAAAAAAAAAGACTCAATAGTGTGGTCTTCCCCACAAATATTTTTACTCTGATTTAAAAAGCAAGTGTGTTCCCTGGATGTTACAGTCAAACATCTGTCACAGAAATACTATATTTGGCGTAATACACCACTATGTCTCCTTGCTCAGTTGTCTCCAGAACCCGGTAAGGCAGCAGCTTGCATTTTGATCTGAGTTCCTCGGATCATAGTTTCTTCTAATGAGTAGAGAAACGCAATACTTATCCTTAAGGTTAAGTCAGCAGGCCAAGTGTTCCTTGAAGAGGCTGTGATCGAACCCATGTCCTTGCCAGAGAGGAAAATAAAGGAGGAACCTTACCTCTTCTAGCTAGGAGACGTGGGTAAGGAAAACTGCGAGACAGAGAGATAAGCTCAGCTGTGTGTGTCGTCTTCTCTCCTTTCTAAAAGTAGAAATTCCAGAAAGGGGACATGCATTAGGTACACCCAGGTAAATTTAAATTAGCCTGAGAACACAGGAATGTGACATAATCCCTAGGCTTCTAGTATGAAGCCGTTTGGGGGGATACCAACCTCACAGGGTAGAGTGGCCTTTGTGAGCTAAGTAAGTTCAAAGCAGTTTCTCTGCCTCTTGGAATCTCCTTGGCTAGAAGTTCCCAGAAGGTGCTGAGAAAGTCAGGGAGGCACAGTGGGCTGGGTTGGGGTTAGAGCCCCAGTTTTTAAGAGATGCATTAAACATCTAGGCGGTTCACAGTGTAACAAGGCAGGGATCAGCCTAGCCCAACAGGATCTATAAAGGCAGAGTATGGGTGCATCTCTAGTGACATTTACTTCTTGCTTTGTGAATTCAAACATGTGCCTGTACCCCCGGAGGCCACACTGTTGAGATAGAAATCTGAAAACTTGAACACGTACCTGAAAAAGGCTGAATCATTTTAGAGAGATGCAGGATTAGTAAGATTGCTTCTCCACCCTCCTGCTCTGTCACCCACTGGGTGGGAACTCATGAGGATTAGAATGATTCAGCTGTCCTTCCATGAAGCTCACATGAAACAGAAGGTGCTTATTGTTGATAGGGCAGAGAAAGAGACGGTCAGTCGCTTCTTATTTCAGTTTGGGAGGAAAGGAAAGAGAAAAAATTGGTGCTCAGCCTTGGACTATGTGCAGACTTTATGTCCTCGCTCTCCTTACTGTCTCCTTCCAGCTCATCATGCTGTCAGTGAACTCACAGGGTGTCACTGGCTATAAACTGGGCAGGTTTGGCTGAGAACACAAGGGCAGCTGTCTTTGATGTCCTTGGTTAAATTTTTGGGGTGGGTTTTTTTGTTTGTTTTTTATTTTGGGTTGTTGTTAAGAAACACTCTAGCAGCTGCCTCCTTTTTACTCAAAAAAACCAAACCACAAAACCAAAATGCCGTTTTTCAAGTGTATGAATCATTTTTTAAATTCTAAACTTCTTCAAAAGGTATTTATGGTTCTTCTATTGATTTTTTTCTCCTTTCTCTGTCTCTGTGTCTCTGTGTCTCTATCTGTGTCTCTCTCTGTCTCTGTCTGTTTCTCTTTGTCTCTGTCTCTGTCTGTCTGTCTGTCTGTCTGTCTGTCTGTCTGTCTCTCTCTCTGTCTCTTTCTCAGTACTGTGGATTGAATGCAGGCCTCATGCATGCTAGGAAAGTGCTGACCTGCATTCCCAGCTCTTTTCTCTGTCTTTAAGCTTGGCATCTATAAGCACCTTACTGGGTCAAAAGAAGACGGTGATGTATTACATTTAGTTCTAATTAATTAGGAAAAGAGTCCATAAAGTCACAGATGATCTGTACACTATAAATCTCTATGATCTACTTGGCATTTATAGGACAGCATTCCTGACAAATGGAGTCCAGTTTTTTGGGGGCCTCTGCACTGAACTATATCCAGAGCCTTTATTATTTTTTATTTTGAGACAGAATCTTGCTCCTCTTGACATGGCCTCCTTGACTACAGTTGTGTCACCATACCCAATTCAGAAAAACACATTTTCAACTGTGCCTAATCTGTTCACCAATACAAGCCAGATGCTAAGCTATGAAACAAATCTGAATATATTTAAAAGATCTGAAGTCATGCAGTTTATTTTCGAACAACATTGAAATAAAACAAGAAATAAGCTACTTAGAGAAAAATATTACATATTTAGAAATTAGCAAAGTTCTCTCTAGTCAGTAGATATAAAAAATAAATCACAAGAGAAATTTAAAAATATTAGTCTTCACATAAATGAAAATAAATCACGAAAATTTAATAAATACAGCTAACGCAATGTTTACAGAAATAGACTAATATTGTTACCAACTAATGCACAGTTTAAGGTAACTGATTTTAATCAGATTGTCAAAGGTTAGCTTTTTCTACTTTAAAGAAAAATATTGATGGAAATATAAATGAATCTTGATAGTATGTACAATATTTGTGCAGTCTTTCTGTCAGTCCTCTGATTAAATGTTGAAATGATATTTGGAGCTGCATTTTCTTCATTAGTTAAGTATCTATGTTTGACGTGAGTGAAAAAGTAGATGTCTGTTTTCAGTGAGCATTTAATGAAATGCATGTAATATATAAACAGTGTAAAATAAACAAACTACAAATGAAAAACTTTGTATAACAACTAGTACCATGTCTTTATTTGGCACAATCATCCTCATAGAGCAGGTACTGTTTACATACATAGTTTACAGCACAAATTGAAACATTGTGTAAGTATTATCTACACAGTCACAAAGTAGAAATTCATTGTTTTAGACATTGGCCAATTAAATGAAGAAATAGATGGACTTTTTGCAGTGTAACAATTAGTAAATCCTGATTATTTTTGTAAATACTTAAGATAATATTTTGGGCTTTTTAGGATACCTAAATTATTTCTCTTTGTGCTTTCTGAAACTTGAGTTTACAGATGATTAGTGTACAGGTATTTACAAAGAAGGGATCTGAATACTTGCAGAAGACTTTTTGTGCTGCCTTATTAGCCAAAGTACAGCTAATATTTTCAACATTTTAATGAATGTTTTACCTCTTGTATAAGCTCAGGACAGATCCTACCTCCTTTAGACAACCTTCCTAAATCCACACCCCATCTCCAAACTACTGAGCTCTTGTCTTCCTATTGGCCGGAGTCTCTCAGGTCATTCTGTCTTGCACTCTCTTTATTTGTACTCCTTTTATCCTTTTACTCTGTCTCTGTCTCTGTGTCTCTGTCTCTGTCTCTGTCTCTGTCTCTCTCTCTCTCCTAGGTTTTGTTTTCTCCTGGCACTGGGGATTAAACCTAGGGCCTGGCACTGAGCTACGTCCCTAGCTCTTTGTTATTTCTTTTCTTTTCTTTCTCTTTTTTTTTTTTCCTTTTTTCTTTTAACAGGTCATGTTAAATTGTCCAGACTGGCTTTGAACTTGCCTGAGTACTGGGATTTGTGCTAACAATACTTGAGAATAAATCATGAAGAAATATAACAATGGCAATCATGAATATTAAAAGAAAACCTTTAGACATATTACATGTAAGAGAGTTTGAATGTGCAAAAAGCAACTTGGCATTTGCAAAACTATCTTCCCTCAGAACCATAAGAGTTTCAGGGTTTTATTCTGCAAGGTGAGCAGGCAATATTTATGAATGGAAAATGAAAGTGAGGCACACAAACAATTCTATTGGTTATAACTCAGCATTTGCCTAATTTGAACAAGGGCTGAACATTTGGCAAACTGTGATTGGCTGAAGCATGGATGCTGTGATTGGCTGAGACTTAGCTAATCTACTCCTACTTAGGATTTTAATATATTTGCATACTAAAATAGGTATTAGTCCCCTAGATATGGACTTTACATATGGAGACAGTCTTAGTCCATCTTTGAGAGTTTTGTTTTGGTTTTTGTTTTTGCTTTTTGATATTGGGGACCGACGCCAGGGTCTTTGCACTGAGCTATATACCATGTCTTCATTTTGTTGTTTATTTTTTTTTTTTTTTGCGGCACCGGGGATTGAACTCACAACCTCGCGCCTGCCAGGGCAGGCGCTTAAGGCACTGAGCCAAACTCCTGGCCCTGGTTTTTTGAGGCAGGGTCGCACTATGTAGCTCAGGCCAGTCTTATACTCGCGTTGTAGCCCAAGCCGGCCTCCCCTCGAACTCACAACGCTCCGCCTACCTCAGCCTCCCGAGTGCTGGGATTAAAGGCGTGCGCCACCACGCCCGGCTCATGTCTTCATTTTGAAAGAGTCTTCCTTAGTCTCTAATTGTCAAAACTGGGCCTGAATTTGTAATCCTCCTGCCTCAGTGTCCCAGAGTGCTGTGATTACAGGCATACATCAGCTACCAAATTTAGTTTCACATTAACATTTACTGACTTTTCCCGACAAGAAAATAACTTATGAACAGTGATGAACTTACTATAATTTACTTTATCAACCCTAAAGAGCTTGAGTTTTGTGAGTGCCATATTCTCTGAGACTATTTCCTGTCTGGTGGTTTCAGATGTCAGGAGGCAAGTGGTCTCAGAGTTCTTAGAGCTTCTCTAATACATAGTGCAGTCCACACTCAACAAGCTGCAAGTTAAGAATGACTTCGACATTTTGAAAAGATAGAAATGTATCAAAAGAAAAAATGATATTGCACGATGTGTGAAAATTAAAATATTAGTTCCCATAAAGACCCATCATCTAATCACACATTGTCCATGGCTGCTTTCATGCTTCTACAGGGTCAAGTCATTCTCAAGATAGAAACTGAATATATCCTCAATGCCTAAAATAGTCACCATCTGGACTTATTTGGGAAAACTTTGCCAATCTCTGCTAATGATAATTATGACTTTATTGTGTCACAGGTTTTCTCTTTTAATGTATCTATTGCACAAGTCTAATAAAAATCACATAGGCACAGGGCCCCAACTCGCTGGGCCCGCGCAGCACCAGCGCGCGGGCTCGGAATCAAGGACATCATCCATTACCCTCCCCACCCCCCCAAGCAAGCTGCTGGCTCTGAGGTCTGGCTAAATTGATGGCAACTAAGGTACATAAAGCAACTAAACGCTACTGTTTTTTCGTAGATTTTGCAGGCCTCTGATCGGCACCCTGAATGTCTCTTTGCATGATGACAGTAAGCAATGTTGCAGATACGGGGGACTCTCTTCTGTCTTGTCTTCGAGGACCAATGTGGTTCTCACCATTTTGCTTTACTCTGATCATTATTATTTTTCTCTTTTTTTCCTCTTTATTTTATATTCTGTTTTTATTGATTTTGTATTGTTTTGTGTTTGGTTCAATTCTACTACACCTGTTGGAATGGTCAGCTACTCTGAAGATAGCAAGGTATGGTATAGTAGCTATTGTACTCACATTATCGGTCTTTGAAGTTCTGTACCAGTCCTACTGCTTTGTTTTGATTGACTTTATTCTGTTATGTTTCTGTTGTATTTTACTATCTTCAAAATAAAAAAAGAAAATTAAAAAAAATAAAAAAAATTTTTAAAAAAATCACATAGGGACAATAGCTTAGAATCGTTGAGGTATGATCAAAAATATGCTGAATGTTTAAATTTTAAAAAATTATTTCAGTAAAAGATGCATTGCCATTAACCCCTCTCAAAATCCTCCCCCTTGCTTCAACACACTTATCCCATCGTTCTTGCCACTTTTCGAAACAGCCCTGGAGATCCTCTTTCATGAATATTTTTCACATTTGTACTATCAGAGCTGCATCAATATTCTGAATTGATTTAAAAAAATCTACCTTTCATGGCTATTTTGACTTTGGGGAAGAGCCAGAATTGGAATAATATCAAATCTTATGAATAAAATAGATGAAAACACACTATGTTTTTATAAGCCTGCTGTCTTGGTTACTTTTCACTCGTTGCTGAGACAAACACCTGACACCCAAAATCAGGGAAGGAAAGGTTTATTTAGCTTACAGTTTTTGGAGGTTTCAGTCCATAATCAGCTGGCTCCAAGGCAGGGTGGCATGGCACCAGGCAACACTTCAAGGCAGCACCAGCAAAAGCAGCCAGAGTAAAAGGGGCAAGAGCAAGCCTCTTCTCCTCCCTTGTATTGTACACAGGACACCCCTCCCCCCAGGGTGGGTGTAGCATTCACAAATCTCCTTGCCTTCCTTTGCACAGGATGAGGATGTTTACAAAATAAGAACCCTGGCTCCCTGCTGAGTCCCTCAGTTAAACTTCTGACCTTCTCAAATTGACACAATGAACAGGTAACTGCTTGTGCTCTACACCCCAGGATGTAGAGCTGCTGAGTTACTTAATTAAGCTTCTAGACTTCTCAAGTTGACACAATGTATAAACCATAACACCTGCCTTTCCACTGGATAGCACTTGGCAGTGGCATTCACTGTATTCTCCTTCACATGAAGGACCACTTCCACAACTTCTTTAGAAAGTGACAAAAATGATGGGATAGACATGTTCAAATCTAGGGGGAGACTATTTTGAAGGGGACTAATGGAAATGTGTCTTACCGTAACATATTTTTAAAAAAATTTAAATTCACCCTTTACTTTGATCACATTTCAAAAAATGTTAGGGGTTGAATTGGTACCCTATGAAACCAGATGACTCAGAATGCAGAGACTATTGCCCCCAGGACAAACGGTTTGGAAAAGACCCTCAACTTCATGGCAGTTCCAGTGTCTGAGAAAAATGATCTGAAAATTACTTTACAAAATAATGGAACAATCTTCCAAAATGCAGCAATTTTACAGACTGTTCTCACCCCACACATTTTGAGGATCATATCTTCCATCCACTCCTCTGTTTATGAACTTCAAAACAACAATAACAACACCACTTTAACTTGTCTTGTCATTGGAACTACTTCAAATGTCACTTCCTTTCTTGTTCTTATTTGCCATTTCAACTGTTCTGAGCAGAAGTGTGGAAAGAAGATGTAATAAAATGCCTTCTCAAAGCAACTGTTCTTCATTTGCCTAAAAATTTAAAAACTCTCCACACCAAAACACAAATCCCACATACATAGTAAAAGATCCTCATAAAGCATACCTGAAAAAGTAACCTGAGGCTTATAAAATACCTATCAGTGTAAATTTATCTTTTCTTCAAGTCCAAAATCTCAGAAATGGTTCAATTTACATTTTCTCTTCATTTCTCCCTTTTATTAGGCTCTCCATACTTGGAAATGAATGATGTTAGTTTTTTTTTTTTAAATTTTTTTTAAACATATATTTGCTGACTCATCCATCTTTGCCAGTGCAGTAGTGTCTTTAGCTGTTCAAATTATTGCTTATGTTTTTCTTGGACTTCTTAGGCTCAAGGGTGTAATTGCTTAATTTGACCCATGAATGCGGTCTTGTGCTACTCAGTTCCAGTTCTCTTGTAAATTCTGTTGCCTTCCCAGGTACTTGAGGGCAAAGAGCTCTTCATTACTATTGCCCTGGGGCCCCAAGATAAGCACACATCTCTCTGGATCACAGATGTTGATCACTAGTGTTCTCCAAGCTGTAAGTTTTCAAGATACCAAAGATCTGCCCATTCCTGGGTCTTCAATGCCCCGAGGTCAACTGTGTATTACATCAGTTGGCTGTAATGCTTCTTTTAATCTCTGCATTTCTCAAACTCCTTCAGCTTCTGTTCAGAATTCTTCCTACCTTAGGGTTCAAAGAAACCAACCCCTGGGGCTTACTTAATTAGTTCTTCAGGCATGCCTGGACGTTTCCTGAATTCCAGCCTGAATTCAAATTGGTACTCTACATTATTCTTTGGAAAAGTACACCTTCAAATACTGATTTTTTAAAAATGTTCCTTCAGTACCCTGTGAAGTCCAAAATTATTCCATATCAATTTGATCCCCCAACCCAATGGTCAGATTTCCAGTCTTGATCTCTAAGATTCCAAGAAACTCTACTTAGCAAAATCTGACAAAATAGAAAGTTTAGCTCAAGTATGAATTTTTGATAAAAAAAATATGAATTTTTATCTCAAAGAAACATTTAGGTTTTTAGTATTTGGGTTATTCAAAGACTGGAACTCTCATGTTTATGATGAGTCCCAGCCTAAAACTTAAAATTTATTAGAAAAAATTATTCAAACTTTGAAAATGAAGCAAAATGGATTATGTGTCTTTTCAGTGTCATACTGGAGCTTCACTAATGAAAGGAAATTTAACTTTGTAGGAGAGCCTGTCCTTCGTTTAATGTACTATTTACTAATGACTAAAACTCTGCCTGAAAGTAACATGTGAACCTGTGGTTTTTTTGTTTGGTATAGATGCAAAAGATTTTCTCTGGTAGAAAAGGTAGCCCTAAAGATTACTACTTTTATTTCTCTGTAGTAACCAGTTTTTTATCTAACATAGCAATCTTATTGCAACCTTCTTTCTTTCTTTAGCCCCTGCTTTTGTGCTCTTTAACTACAGTTATTCGCTAGTTTGCTCAGCAACCAGTTAATAAATGCTTGGTACATACTCATATTCAAATGAAAGCCTTGTTTTCTCCTTTTCTTGTTGAAAATTATACTTCAATGACTTTGAGAGTTGTCACGCTGACTTGCCTAAGGGGACACCCAGTCAGGACCCAGGATACCATCTTGCACAGAGAAGTGCGATTGTGAGCTGTTTAAACTCGGGCATTCCTTGGCTCCTGAGTGAATCCCAAGCAGCACTAGAACTTTATCTTTGCTGAGTCTGTGTTCTTGGATTTTGTTTTGTTTCCTGAGTCTGTGTTTTTGTTTTTGTTTTTCGTTTTTGGCAAAGTCTGCCAGTCCATCTATTCTTCGTTTTATTCATGATTCAGACAATTAATATCCATTTCCACAGACAGATGCTGTCTTAGTTAACTTAACACTCATTGCTGAGATAAAATACCTGATGCCCAAAATTAGGGAAGGAAAGGTTTATATCTTACAGTTTCTTGGGAGTTTCTGTCCATACTATTGGCTACAAGACAGCGTGGCGTGGTGGGGCAGCCATTCATGGCAGCCACCAAACAGCAATGCGCGCAAACCCGGCAAGACAGGGAGAGAGACAGAAAGAACTGCATTCCTCTCTTCCTTACTCTGAATGTTGGCTCCACCCCTGGGTGGGTGCAGCACTCACATCACCAATCCCAGTGCTACACAACAAACCAATCGCAAATGCCAGACTCAGCCCCGTCCAAATTAGAGGTCTTGGGGGGACACAGGATCATCCAATACAGATGCAAACATAATTAGGTATCTCTGTTAGTCAGTTTTCTGATGCTTTGACAAAATTATCACAGGGAATCAACTTATAAAGAGGATTGTAGTTTCAGAAGGTTCAGTCTATTCTTGCTTGGCCCCACTATGTTGTACCCACAATAAAGTAGCAGGGGTCTCAAAATCCCCTTCCAAGGCACGCTCCCAATTATCTGACTTCCTTCCTCTAGGCCCTACCTCTCAAAGATTCTACCACCTGCCAACAGCACAGCTGCTGAAGACCAAGCATTAACACATGAGGCTTTGGAGAACACTTTCAAAACATACCAGTATCAAACCATTAGACTATTTTTAAGTAACAGTAACTCAGAGATCATCCTCTATATCTGCACTTGGTTTATATATAGACAACAAGTTATTGCCCACTGATGGCTGTAACAATTGAGACTCTGGGTGTAATCTAACCCTATCTACCAAGTGGGAAGTATGTTAAATATACTAGTTATTTGTTAGTTGGTTTGTTTACTCAAGATTTGGGTTTGTTAGGGGCTGGGGATTTAGCTCAGTAGCATAAGTGCCTGCCTGACAAGCACAAGGTCTTGATTTGATTCCCGGTACCAAAAAAAAAAAAAAAAGAAAAAAAAAAAAGAAATATTAAGAATTTTTAGCCTGGCATGGTGGTGCATGCCTGTAATCCCAGCCCTCAGGAGGCTGAGGCAGGAGGATCACTGTGAGTTTGAGGCCATCTTGGGCTACATAAACAAGTTCAAGGCCAGACTGAATTGCAAAGTGAGACCCTTCTCAAAAAAAAAAAAAAAAAAAAAAAAAGATACGTGTTTGTTTCTTTATGAAGAAACTGAATCTGAATTTCCTAAATTTCTTTTACTATTCACTGATTAAGTAAGCTAACATCATTCTCATGTTATCTTCTCAATTAAAAAAATAGCAATCATATATTCAACTAAACTGAATTATGATTCTAATAAACTTAAAGAGACAGCAGCTATATTCTGCAGTACTTTAAATATAATTTCCATTATCCCTATTTACTTTAAGGCCTAACAGTAACATTAAATCAAATTAATTACTGGAGTTATTAGGTTCTCACATAATTTTTAAGTAGTGAAGAATAATGAAATATCAGGTAACAAATTTTATTTGTTGAAAGTAGTTATATGTGTGGATCATACTAATATGCATGTTAATTTCTGTTACTTTAAAAATGTGTACCAGGAGTTGTATTAAATGTAATTGTGATTTTTGATGGTTTGCTAAAATGGTTGGGTATGACAGAAATTTCTCATTTACCTTTCTTTCCATTTTTTTTGTGAAATGAAAGTGAGTTGCTTTCCTTAAGATTATAATTAATACTGGTGCTTGAAATTTTACAGTTGTGTCAGAGATCTATAATTGTGAATCAATATGACACAGTATGGTTTAATTGACAAATGGAAATGGAGAGACACATTATCATAATATGAAATATATGTTTCAAAATATGGAAGAAGGTTGTAAAAAATAGACTTGAGTAGGTACACACCATTGTATAAAGTGAATTTTAGATGCTTTGGTTTATAATACTATCTGCAAATGATAAGTGTGAAAAGAAGCATTATTACATGTTAAACATTTCTGCAAATCAATTTAGGTCTGATTAATTTATTCATAAGTTTCTAAAAGTAGGAGTTTATGAATGACAATCAGCTAAATATTGCAATTGAGTAAAACTAGAATTTGGTTTACTCTCTGTTAAACTTTCAAGTAATGGGCTGGGGATGTAGCTCAGTGGTAGAGAACTTGCCAAGGTTCTGGGTTTGATCCCCAGCATTGCAAATAAATAAATATATTCAAATATGTCTTGGAAAATTCTGCTTACTCTTAACAAAAGGTAGTAAACTGTTCTTCTGTGTAGTCATCTCAAAAGACAGGGAATTTGTTTCCCCTTTGATATTTTTTTGACAATTTGTGCTACTGGTTTTTTTTAAATGCTTATTTATAAATAAAAAGTACTTTCTCATTTCCTGTTTACAATGTTTTATTGCCACATTGATTAGTTTATTTTACAATTTTACAATATCTATTTATTTATTTATATGTTTATTTATTTTGAGACAGGGTCTTGCTATGTAGTGCAGACTGGCCTCGAACTTACTATATAATCCAGGTTGACCTTCTGCCTCAGCTGGTCTAGGATTACAGGCATGTACCACCATGCCCAGCAGACTGATTATTATTTGCAGGTATCTCTGTTATTTTTTATTTTTATTTTATCAACTATCTACTGATAACTCTGACAGCTATTTATATTTATCTTCCTAAAATAGACTATGAAATATAAAAGGTCTTATTTTCAAATATATACTTTAAACTATTTTGGAATTTCCCAGGTAAATACACAATTACAAATTTTTTTCCTTTTATTTCTTTAAAGCACAATGCTGTGAGCTGTATATTCAATATTTCTTACATAGCTCCATGCTATTGCAAAATTTGCATGAGAATAGTTGGCATGCTTTCTCTAAATCCTGGGAATGTAATTTTTATATTTTTATTAATAAAAACATTTTATTGATCACACTTTATAAGAAGGTCTTGGAGAACTGTCAATACTCATATTTATTCCTATATTCTTTCTTTTAAGGGAAATATTGATCGAACCCTTATTAAATAGTTATGAATGGCATTCCAATAGCAGGTTTCATTTTTTCCCCAGTGATATTGATAGTTATTGTAATAAATTAACCAGAAAAATTCAGGTATATCATCTCTATGTGATTTCTCCCTTCCTCCTTTGCTTTAAAGGGCAGGCTAAAAAGAAAGCCTCAGAGCCTATGTGGACCGTGTGGTAGATAAAAATCCTTCAGTGCCACTGGCTTTCCCCAAAATTGTTTTATAATCAATAGGATTACAAACATGGTGGCAGGCCTGCAGATGTATTACATGACTAAGGGGATTTTGCAGATGTGATAAAGGTTACTAATCAGTTGACCTTAAAATAAAAAGGCTTTGCAGGTGGGCCTAGGCTAAACTAGCGAGCTCTTAAAAAGCAGAAAATCAATGTAGACTCTATCATGTACTCTCAACAATTGATACTTCAAAATATAGACTTATGAAAATAGAACATGGATCTGTAAGTGTCACACCTTAGACAATGGCCAGATAGTACTAGAAGACTCATCAGGAATTTTAGTGCTTTTTGATCCTAACTAGGACAATCTCAGGCATTTGTAATATTTAATATTGAAAGAGGAAAATACAATTGTTCATATTATTTTCAGTGTTTTTCTTCTGATGTATATATAAAAAATTCTTTCTTTTTCTACCTTGCTTCATAACCCTCAATTTGGTAGGATATACTTTTATGCACTGAAATGAAACATAGTTTAAATGGTAACTGAGTCTTCCTGAAGCATCAAAATTGAGGAACAAATACTTTCCTACTTTTGTTCTCTTTCTCTCTTTCTCTCTCAAAATGATAATACGGTTAATTGCATAAGCATCATAAGAATCTGTTCTTTTTTACCAGGGCATAATTAAACAAATTGATGATGTGACCAAGGCCTGCCCTGTGTCATATGTGAGAATAAATATCATGCCATCAGTCTGACAGCCAACCATGAAGGAACAAAGGTTGTACTTCATAAATGAACTCTATTCCTAAAAAACAGTCACAAACAGTTTGTCTGATAAAGTGTGTGAGAATTTAAAAATGGTGCATGATGTCACCCCTTGTTTACCAGGCTAGAAAGCTCATCATATTTTAGGGACCTTGAGAATGGGGAAATTTAAGGGAAACTGTTGAGATGAATTTCTTGGGTTTGGTTCCTTAGATAAAACAATCAAT
>RJWM01015788.1:0-44577 GCA_004363535.1 Dasyprocta punctata | reverse complement strand
CTCTCAAAATCAGGCAATGTTTTCTCATTCTAGCCTCAGTAACCAAGTCCTCAGAGTCATGTATAAAGTACTGTATGATCTGATCTCTGTCACCTCACTTATTGTATTTTTTTAATACTTCTTTTTCTCTGATCTCCATAGAAAATTTACAGATTCTATGGTTGCACCCAACAGGAACATTTTTTTTTTTTTTTTTTTTCAGGGCAGGCGCTTAAGCCACCGAGCCAAACTCCCAGCCCTGGTGTTTTGAGGCAGGGTCACACTATGTAGCTCACGTTATAGCCCAAACCGGCCTCGAACTCACAACGCTCCTCCTACCTCAGCCTCCCGAGTGCTGGGATTAAAGGCGTGCGCCACCGCGCCCGGCAACAGGAACATTCTTCATTCATAACTTCGAATTTGTAAAAATGATTTCACTACATAGACACATGATTCAAATATTTACTTTGTGATCTTTATTTCCTCTTTTAATAAGTATTTTTTCTGTTTCAGCCACTTCTGTGTGTCAAATGATTAGGAGTTTGATGTATAATAAGTCCTCTATAAGTAAGCATTATATTACCTTGTTACATATAGTTTGATAACTAGATGGCAGCCATGTAAATTTAAAACGTCAGCCGTGGTTTTGGTTAACGACCAAGTGAAATCCTAATACTTAGTTTATTTTTGCTATGTAACAAATTCTCCTAAAATATGATTACAGATATAAGGAAAAAAGTGAAGTACTAATATATATAGGCAACATATACAAGCAGTTCTTCTTTTTTTTTTTTTTTTGCGGCACCAGGGATCAAACTCACAGCCTCGCACCTGCCAGACAGGCGCTTAAGCCACTGAGCCAAACTCCCAGCCCTGGATTTTTTTGAGGCAGGGTCGCACTATGTAGCTCAGGCAGGCCTTGCGCTCGCGCTGTAGCCCAAGCCGGCCTCGAACTCACAACGCTCAGCCTACCTCAGCCTCCGGAGTGCTGGGATTAAAGGCGTGCGCCACCACGCCCGGCTTACAAGCAGTTCTTAATGCTGATGTCCAAAAGAAAAATATGAAGTATTTTACATAGTACTCTAATAAAATGCTTTGTAAAGTGCTAATGAAAAATAGTGAACTGCAAAGTGATGGTCACCCGACACTGGTGTGCCTTCACTATAGAATGTGATTGTAACCACTGCAAGGTCTAGCGGCACTGTACCTTCTCAAGCTGTAAAAAGATTACAAAATGGGACCCCGTTATCTTATTGAATATTAAATTATTTACTTGTTAAGATAAGTGTTCTATAATTAACTAGAAATTTACTTTTATAAACTCTTCTCATGTAAAAATATCTTTTCTTGCTGAGCATCCAATATTGTAAGATTTGTTTTTGCTTTTCCACTTGGAAGACAACAGCATCTTATGACATTTGTAGAATGATTATGTATTTATGATAATATCTTGAAGATTCTAAAACTCCAGGCGTTATGGTTATGTGTGATTAAGCATTATACATGTATATACAACTATAAGATATATAAATACGTGTATATTTATTTATATAAAAAATATGAACACATAAGAATTCTGAGGCTTGGAATTCTAAGTATCCTGTACTCAATTTCCCACATTTCTGATCCTGACTTCCTACCTGGAGGACGAGTAATGATACACCATTATTAAGGATTCGTTTCTTCCTTTAAGTACACTGCCCTTCTGTGACCTCTACAAATGGAGCCAGCCATCCTGAAGACTAATTTTCTGTTTTCTGAAAATGACCTTCTCAAAAACCCTTGGTCAGTGCGCCATTAGTTTATAGCATATTGTAGATTAAATTCATGATCCTGCTCAGTCAAAATGTCCTGTCAGCTTTCTTTCATCCAATGACCAAACTTGCATTTATTATGTTTAAAAGAAAGAAAAAAATATTGCAGCTTTAAAATAATTTCAGACTTTAAAATACTTTATAAGGCAAACACTTTAATGCCCATTAATTGATAGAAGACAAACTGAGACACCGAGACTTTGGGTGACTGCCTAGGGTTACTTATCTGTAACTGCAAAACCACGATTCAAACACTTCGGCAATGTCCATGCCGTTAGCTACTGTACATGCTCTGTGCGCTCTTCTACTAATTTGAATTTTCTCGAAAATGCTTATATGAAGTAAATGTTTTACTAAGCTACTAAAGAGCCAATTGTTATATTACCATGTGATTAATTAATATGATTAGTTAGATGTCTAATTAAACATTCAAAGAGTTTTACTCCATAATATATTTCCCAAGATAAGCCTGCCACATATATTGATTTAAAATCTGCTAATTAAAAGGGGGAGATTTCATACAGTAGCAGGTATACATGTTATATCTCAGAAAACTTGAATAAAGAATTGTAAACATTTTTGACATAAAAATTTATAAATTTTTGAAGGGTCAGATATGTTTCATCTAATTATGCAATGTCTACATGTAACAAACATCATATGGTACTCCTTTAATATGCATATTTTTGTGATTTTAAAACGTCAGTTTAAAATAATTTAATTGAAAAAGTAGAATCAAATAAATGATAGAGAAATCTATGCATATATTCATTAACAAATAGATATTTCTTAAGTTAATATTTTTGCCATTGTACTCATTTTAGTGCTGCTTCTATTTCTCTAGATATTTTGCCCTACAAAATGATCAGTTATCATTTTCAGAGAGCATGTGTTGAATCTGAGACAGGAATTACCAAAGTGTAAGGAAATGGAATCAGATATTCAAGCAGGTCACTCGCCTGTTCAGTGATAGTTCTGAGCATTAGATATTTTGACAATGAGGTTTTGCATTTCTGGAAGATAAAATTTCTGTAGACACACATACATTAATGTGACTTACACTTACAATTATTTTGGAATGTCAATTTATGTATCTTATATGCGCATTTGAGGAATTCAGTGACTTTAGACACTTTATTTTGGAAGACATAAACATGCTGATTACTGCAAAACCTGCTCCAGTAAAAATGTAAATATTTACATAGTACAATTCCAACTCAGCGAGCTGCACTCATCTGCTGGATTCATTATCAAAGTATCCTATAAGTTCAGCTTTATTCTTGAAAAAATTAAAGTCAAATGCATTAAATAACCATTTTGCTTTCTAAAGTAATAGCTTAGAAAATTCTTATGCAGGATTAATTCTGTAAGATGTCAAGTGATAGCTGGTTGTATTCCCTCAGAGAAATGATTCTCTAATGGAAGTCTCTACATTTTCACCTTCAGCTAGGTACCAAGAATTAACACGTTTTATTAGTTTCTCTATTGAAACTTTTTGGCTTCATAGATATAGTAACAAATACACAGTTCCTCAAATTAAAATATCCTTTTTTAATAAAGGATTTTATATGTAGTTATGCATATTATCTGAAAACGTATTTCCATGTTTTAGGGAGAAAAATGGAAAGCATGAATAAGTAAGCTGAGTAAGTTAAACCATTATAATTAGAAAAAATATCACGTAGAATTATTTTGTAGAAAACTACTGAGCAGCATACTGATACATCATCAGAATGAACTTTACATGATTTTCCTTAAGGACTCATGTTCTTTTCTTATAACTAAATAGAATACTGAGATAATGTATTTGGAATTTGACTTAACTAGTATGTCTTTAGTATAGAACTACTCTAATTTATACCATGGATAACTTTTAATACTGAGGGATTAACTTGTTTTTCCTTAAATATCAGACCCATTAAATATCATACAAATTCAATTCAGTTGCAGCTTACTCAACCGTTCATATGTATTGACTCCTATCTATGTAGAAAAGATCTATATGATGTGTTCAATTAATTACACTTGTATAGCCATGAAATTTATGCTATATATAGACCAGAACAAAGAAATACAAATGCTACTGGACTTATAATAATGTTAAATACATCATAAATTGAAAATATCATGAGTCATTGATTTATTTATTAGTCCTCACCTTGAGAACCTTATAGCTCAGTAACGCAGTACACTGTTTGGTACTAACTGTTGACCCTTGTGATCATGTGACTGACTGACAACTGCTGCTGCTACTGTTCATCATCATAATAGAGTAAGGTGCCGTACATTGTTAGCCCTGAAAAGATCAAAATTCAAAATCTGAAGTGTAGTTTCTAGTGAATATTTAGTGTTTCTATATCTTGGTAAAGTAAAATACTAAGTCAAACCATTTAAGTCACTGACTAGGCTGTTTATTGTTCAATGTACAGCATTCATAGATTATTAATTTATGAGTGTGATAAAACCTTAAACTCGCCACAGTTTTTGACAGTTTTGGTAATAGATATGTGATAGTGACAACTGATTTTAGAAGCTGAAAGGTGACATCTTTGTGAACTCATTAGGAAGACCTGAGATAGGTACATGGAAATCGATGAGGTGAAAATAACAAATTATATGGTCTAAAGGGATATAAATATTACTTGATTTCATTGCCTATAATCAAGGACAAATTGGACAAGTAGTTGTAAGCCAAGCACCAAAAAAGAATCAAAAACTGAACAGCATGCTCATTATTACTAACTCTCCTCTTGGGAGAGAAACTTACTCACCAACTGGCAGTCAGGCTCTGATCAATCCCAATTTAACAATTAGTAATAAATTCATCTTGGGTAGGCAGAAAATCTGGATGCTTTTCAGATGCAGTTACAGAGACACACACCTACACGGGACATAAAAAAATGAATGTACAACTGCAGTGGACAAAATTAAGGGAATATATTAAACTTTCACTGAGTCTTTTCGAAGAGATGAGAAATATTTATCTATCTATCTATAGATAGATATTTTACAAGGGTGAAACAATGACAATAGATGGGATATATTAGGGCTCAGGTCAGTCTGTGCTCATCATATTTATTAGGCAAGACCACTACAAGCCATCAGAGTTTCTGTGATATAGATCTTTGCTGATATAATAAAGTTTTGGCTCTTTAGGACAGATTCCTCTAAGTGGCAAAGTCGCAAGAGAAAATTATAGTAAAGATATTGATTACTCTGGTATTCATATTTTGAAGCCTAAGATGTTTTCAACTCAAATGACAAAGACCTACTAGACAATGTGAAACAAAGTGAACTAAATATATTCTTATCTGTATTCATATTTTCTATGATACCCCTCCAGAATGCCTGATAAGAATTTGTTGTCTTGGCAATAGATTGGAATTTTCTAAGAAAATATCATGGAGGTTGAACCAAACCTGATCTATCCAGGGAATGCACAGGCTTGGCCTCAAGCCAGAAAGCAGTACACTTGTCACTGGTGAATCCAGGGAATCCAACACATAAGTACACAGAGTTTATAGTGATGTCCTTACGGTCTAACATAGAAATTCTGGTGGACCAAACATATAAGAAAACTATCTGACTGAGATATGGGAAAGTGAAAGTAAATGCATCTAATATGCTGTCTGCAAGTCACTCTGTATGGATTGATTAACCATTGATCTCAACTCTAGATCTTTAATTAAAAAGATGCTTAGGAGTGGAACCAAAATCTCCCTGACACTAAAAGGAACAGAGAACTATATGGGTGCATTCAACTATGCAGGACAACAGTGACCTTAGAAATTAGGAAACTGTAGGTAAGCTACAGCATACCCGGGAGTATACGGAAATGTGAAATTTAAGTAAAGTAGGTCTGAACAGTCATGGATGTGTGTGTCTGAAACAAGAAATTCTTTAGCTCAGCCTTCAAGCTTGTTATTCTGAGTGATAAGTACAAGCTATAGGAAGGAAGCAAACTCAACTGAGGTGGTGAAAGCCCAGAAAGAATGAACCAGAGAGATTCTCAAGACAAAAGCACTAACAGTTGGCAGGGAATTCAGACAGGTAACAGGCCTGTGAATGGAATCAAAATGTAAAGAATCATCAAACTCAAGAACTTATTTAGAAAGAGTGGGAAGATTAGGAAAAGAATAAAATATCAGGAAGAAACTTTTTTTTTTAATCCAACAGTGTATTTCACATAAAATGTAATTCAAACTGCTGCATTGAAAATATCAAGAGAACTGAGAAAAAGATTCATTGGAGCTTTCCGAGCTTATTCTTATCCTTATTATTTTTCAAGCATTTCTTCATTCCTTAATTCTAAGCACTAAGATACCTACATCTTCCTTATCTGTGCTTCTGACTTTGTCCTTTTCTGGATTGAGATGATTTGATGACTAATTCTCTGGTTTTCACTTTTTAGCTGAGATTGTTATTTTTCATGCCACTTTCTATTACCAGTATTCAGCACATATTTAACCTCGTGTGTCTTTGCCCATATACAGGACCAGGTAAAGTCTCTTTCACAAGTGCTTCTCCCACAACAACATTTTTCTAGGTGCTCTGTGACATAAAATTATCAAAATACCAGAAGCAGAAACAAAGTGTGTAACAGTACAAGCAAGCTACATTAATGAGGAGAAATCATTTGACCCAGTCATTTCCTTTGTATAACTTCTATGAGGTCATTTAGCAATCTCCTTTAGACCAAAGTTTAGATAAAAAATAGAAGTACTTATTAGAATTATAGCTAAGGAGAAACTATGTAGAATAATGTATAATACTCTGGAACAAAAAGTCAATTTGTACTTCCTGTGACCTGGCGCAAGCCATGCAGTTCCCTGGAGGAGAACAAGCCAAATTCACCTTTCCCATGAGTCGGCAGAAGCCATGCTGCACCTGGGAGGAGTAACAAGAAGAACAGAAAGCCAATTCACCTTTCTTGTGAGCCCATCTGCACACGGGATGGGAGCAAGAACACCCCTCCCCCATAAGAAACCCACTGATTCGCAGGACAGGCTGAGTTGACAACATGTGAGGTAGCAAAACAACTTAATACTTGTAATGTTTGATTGACTTTGCAGGCCTAAGGACAGTAGTCTGAGCATCTATTAAGAGGATAATGATACGCAATATAGCAAATATGGGGGATTTCCTTTTATCTTGTTTTTGAAATCCAGTATTGTTCTCACGGTTGTGTTTTGTTCCATTCTATTGTTTTATTTTATTTAATTTTTTTATTGGTTTCACTGTTTTGTTTTGTGTGATTTTATTATGCCTGATGGTATGGGCAGCAATTTTGAAGACAACAAGAGGCATCATGGTAGCCATTAGTGATATCCTATTATTTTGTTTTGAAACCTTGTATCACTTTCACTGTTTTGTTTTGATTGGCTTTATTCTGTTTTATTTTGTTTGACTTTATTCTCTTTAAAATACACTTTTATTCTTTTGTTTTGACTAGTTCTATTCTGTTTAGTTTTGTTCGATTTTATTATGTCTGATGATATGGACAGCTATTTTGAAGAAAACAATAGACATTGTGGTAGCCACTGTTGATTTCCTATTATGTTGTTTTGAAGTTCTATATCACTTTCATTCTTCTGTTTTGATTATTAGCTTTATTCTGTTTTGTTGTTTGATTCTTTTCTCTTTAAAATAAAAAATTTTAAAAAAGAATAATGTAGAATACTCTGGAAAGCAAACACAAATGGTGCTCATTTTTATTATTTTTAAGAACTCTAATCATGGATATAAAAACTCCTGATTTATATATCTGATGAATAATTACTGAATTACTGCATTTGTGTAGCATCTATTTCTAAAAGAAATAAGTAGTTAATGATATTTATACAATATATAAATGAAGAACCTGAGTACACTGAACATCTTTCATACAAAAACATTTTTTTTCCATTCAAGTAATATTCTCAAATAGCCAGATAATCAAAATTGTTTTGGCTAAGATATAGAAAATTGCTGTATTCATGCTGTGCAAAACTTAACAGGCTTTTTCTTCTACTCAATTCACAAAATTCTTCATTTTTAATGAGTATTCTTCATTCTACAATGCTTTACTGAATCACTCTATATAAAAGATATAGATTTCTTAGAGGAAAATACCTCCTTATTCAGATACACTTAATTTGCCTATAACCAACACAAGCAGAAAGAATAGAGTCTAATTATATATAGAAATAGATAAACTTCAATAGAGAATCTCAACTTAGTTTAATGTGAATGGCCCTAACAAAAAGCAAATCTTGATCACTGTCAGTTCGTTTGGGTACATCCTCAATAATTTTCAAAAATAAACCCACATTGACTTCTAAGTGGTTAGTCTATAACACATCATCGGGTGCATTGTATCTAGTAAATCTTCTATAAATCAGACAAGCTTTTTCTGAAGATAGACTCCTTATAATGATAAAAACTTTTGAATACATTGGTTTTACTATAATTCACTTTTAAAAGCATAACTTAACTGATTTCACATTGTTTAGGAGCACATCTGGGATCTTGTAGATATTAGGAAACACTCTAACAGTGAACTACATTTCTCAGTTCTAACTTGCTTTAAAGTTCTATTTTAAGTAACTCTCTCTTTCTAAGCCATTAAATATCATATTAATGGAAAATTTATGCAAGAAAGAAGAATATTCATAATTTAAAAGCTGAATAAATATCTTCCAGGAAAAAAAATGCTTCCAACTACAGAGGTTTTAAAGACCAAGAAATTCAGTTCCTTTCTATGTTTTAGTTTATTTAATTTACCTACCATTAGTTTGAAAGTACCCAAAAGGATTTTTTTCTAAAATGTGAAATTGTTAATGTTACTGAAACATTACTGCAATTCTAAATGCTTTAGTAAATAAATTGTGTGCTTATTTCTTTGTGGGTCTATATTGCCTTAAAAATAAATAAAAACTAACTGGAAAGATTGAAGCATAAAGATGCTGATAGCAGATATCAAGTAACATTAACTCAATTTTACTAAAATTCTCAATAGATTTTCCTTGCTATTTGAGCAACTGCTCCTGATGTAAGGAATATGTTCATTCTGTAGCAGCAACAAACACTGACCAATCCAGTGGTTAAAGTCACACGCGGAAATCAGTCTTTTGTTGCAGTGTCATCCAGCATAACCCTGTGGATGATGTTAACAGAAGATCACAAATGATTATAGGCAAATTTCTCAGAGATAAAAGCAGCAACATGAGTGTAATATAAGTAAGAGACCCAGGAGATCTACTACCAAAAAAGAAAAACAATAATATTTGGTGACTCACAACTTGATTGTAAATTACCTGACACTCTTAGCATTAACAATGTCGTCCCTAATCTGTGGACTAGAAACTTCTTCAAACAAGTAAAACAGAAGTTATATCACAAGAATGTTTTAGTTCATTTAGGGTTGCCTTTACTTAATACAACTGATGGAGTAATTTAAATAACAGAAACCTATTTTCTCACAGTTCTAGAGGCTAGAAATCCCGTATCAAGGTTCCAAGAAGCTGGGTGGGGTGGTGCAAGCCTCTAATCCCAGCATTTGGGAGGCTAGGCAGGAGGATCATTATGAGTTCAAGACCAGCCTGGGCTACAAAGTGAGCTCAAGGCCAGCCTGAACTGCACAGTGAGACCCTGTCTCAAAAAATAGGGCCAGGGATTTAGCTCAGTGGCATAAGTACCTGCCTGGTAGACTCAAGGTTGTGAGTTGGATCCCCAACACCAAAAACAAAAAATAAGTAAAAAAGATTCCAACAAAGTCACTTTCTCCTAAAGTCTCTTTTTGGCTTTCAGGCAGTCCTTTATTCTTTCAGTGTTCTTACATGACTGTCTGTTTACACATCACTAGGATCTCTTCCTCTTGTTACAAGGATGCTGTACATACTGATTCACACCCCATTCATAAAATTCGGTTTAATCCTACCTTATGCACATTTTGGAGGTAGGTACCCTGCTGCTGAGATGCTGTTAGAGAGTTAAATATACATATAGATATGAAGAATGCTGCAAATCTACATAAAATATTCAATCCTGATGGAAATGTTTATCTGGAATAAGAAGTATTCTAAATTTATATAAATTAAAAGATAATTATTTCCAAACTTTCTGTTTTGCTCATACATCAGAGTCTGCTGTCATGGTATCACCGAAGGTAACCCTGTGGATAATGCTGTCAAAAGATCAGAAATGATTACAGGCAAATTTCTCAGAGATGAAGACAATAACATGAGTTTAAATATAGGTAAGAGATCTAAGAGATCCAATGTCAGTGACATTTAGAAAATGCATGCTATATTTTCTTAGATTATTTTTTGCCTTGAACTGAATGCTTGCATTCCTCCAAAATTAATCTATTAAAAATTTAATCCCTAAAACGATGGTACTAAGAGGTGATTAGGTGATGAAATAGACTAATTGTAACAGAACTCGCATCCTTATAAAAAGTCAGAATAAACACCACCCCCACCCTACATGCACACACACACCTCTTCCACCAAGTGAAGTTATGCTGAGAAGACAGCCCTCGACATATATAGAATCTGTCACATCTCACCTTGTAAAAGTGTAAAAAAATAAATCTCTGTTGTTTAAAGCCTGCACAATAGCTTATTTTGATATTTTGGTGTCTGGTATTTTGTTTTAGCAGTCCAAATAAACTGAGTATGACCAAAAAAGTAAAAATGAGAAGTTAGCTGTCTACTTGATACATTATGCTGACCTTTTATGAGTTACATAAAAATTATCCACAGAAAATTTCTGGGTATTAAGAAACATTCTAAAAGTTGTTTTTTTTTTTTTTTTTGAACAGTCCTTCATAGATCCCCTTATCAAAATTTATGTGCATATTTATCTTTAAAAAGCTTTTAAAAACTGTTTTATATACATTTTCTACAAGTGATTGCTCAAATTTGAACTTATAGGAAGGAAAGGAATGATTTCATTTTTACAAAATATATGGAAATACTGGTATAACCTCAAAACATTAAAGGACTCACTTTTGCAAATATTTTCCTCTTTATCAAAAAATATATAATAAAATACTGTAATGAAAAGTGAATTTCTAATAGCACATCTATGTTCTGAACATTTCTATTCATTTTCATTTAATGTAATGTTTCAAGTCACAATTAAAGTGTGCAATAAAAGTAATGCTAATTGTGATCAGTTCTGTTTTTCTCTGTTCTTTAGTCCAAGGCAGAGTACTCTGTAATAAAAGTAACTCTGCTGAAAATATGTCAGATGAGTGACTCCATGGACAGTTGGAAATTCAGTTTGTAACACGCACATTATTTAATATCTGGCATTCGGCCAGGTGTGGTCATACACACCTGCAATCTTAGCACTTGGGAGGCTAAGGCAGGAGGATCACCGTGAGTTCCAGGCCAGCCTGAGTTACATAGTGAGTTCAAGACAAACCTGAACTAATATAGTGAGACACTGTCTCAAAAAAAAAAAAAATCAGGTATTTAACAAATGGAATTGTTTGCATACAATGTATGATAAATTAAATTTCATTCCAATGAAATATTTGTTCTCTCTTTTGATAACATCAGTCAATCCACAATTGTTTTAATAAGAACTGCCTAACTTATTATGCCTTACAATTTTACATATGACCCTTGAATTTTAATATATATTTATACCATAAATATTTTACTATTTTTATAAGTATTCTGTGACATTGCATCCATAATACATTGTATACAACTGTACAAAATATAATTGAAGTATGGCTATCTATGGGACTTTTACTTTGCAGTGTATGTTTTTGAACATCTAGCACGACATCTTTCAGAATAGTTTATCTAATACAGTGTATTGGTTCCTCGTGGTAAACTGCAACTAAGACCACTTTTTGAATTTCATTGAATACTACTTACTGCAAGGTAGTATTTTTTGAAACTATGATCATATAAAAATGTGGAGAGTTTCTCAAATAATTTATTATTTATTTTAATTTAAAGAGAATGAAACCAGGAAAATAAAACAGAGTAAAGCCGATCAAAATAAACCAGTATAAGTGATACAGGATTTCAAAACCTTATGAAACCAACAATAGTAATAAAAATGCCTTTTGTTTTCTTCAAGTAGCTGCAGATACCTTTGGACATAGTAAAAATCAAACAGAACAGAATTGAATAGAAACAATAAAAGCAAAACAATGAATGCAATAAAGGACTTCGAAACAAGGCAATAGTAAATCCAAAATGGCTACCATAATATGACTTGCTATATTCCAAATAGCTGCTCATGCCATCAGATTTAATATAATCAGACAAAACAAAAGAGAATGAAACCCAACCCAACAAAATAATGAAAATGATACAGTTTCCCAGCCAGAATTGCTTGCTGGTGAGGCCTGGTTCTCTCCCTGCACAGTCCGTGAATGGCACTGACTTATGGAAGGAGGCTTTCAAATAATTTAATGAGACCAATAGTGTTACCAGATTTGTGGCACACACTTCCCCTCCCCCATCCCAATAGTGGGATGCACTCACACTCAGAAGCTGCTCTTGTCCCCATGAAAAAGCTTGCTGAGTTTCCAGCTTCCATTAATTTTTCCCACTCTCCACTTCCCTGTCCTTCCCTGATAGCCAGAAATGATTCAAATTCTCCCAGGAGAAAAGCCCATCCAGAGGAGAATAAATAAGAAGTAGATAGGTGTTTTCCTAGGGGAGAGAAAGGAAAAGAAAAACACCTGGGCCATAGATGTTTGAAATGAAAAAAATGTCCCCAAAAGTGACTTATGTGCTTCTGGCTGGCCGTGTCCAATATGTTACCAGGTTTGAATTTCTTGAATCTGCTTCTAGAAGTGATTTCTAGGTGCTTTGTTTTCACTCCTGAGCAAAGAATTAGTCAAGACAAGCATAAATGATAACAAAGTTTTCCATTTATTAAAGACAGGAAAAGAGGCTCTGAAGAACTAATTTGGGTCAAGTAAAAATAGGAAAACAGGTACATCCTACAATGTGAGGGTGGACCTGTGTACAAGAGAGAACATAGTGGCAGAAAACTTAGTACTGAGTGTCGTTTTGTATCTCCCACTCTTCGGGCTGATATCAACTCTAGGCCATTGTGTTGGTTACTTTTTTTCCCATTGCTAAGACAAAATACCAGATACCCAAAATTAAGAAAGGAAAGGTTTATTTAGCTCACAGTTTGTGGAGGATTGAATCCATAATCAGGTGGCTCCAAGGCAGAGTGGTATGGCACAAGGGCAATAATTTATGGCAAGGGGAAACAGCAAAAGCAACAAGAGCAAAAAGGGAGGAGTGCAGACAGAAGACTGCCTGTCCCTTACATTGTATGTAGGTCATACCAGTAGCACTCACAGCCATAATCTCAGCATTGGACCATGAATCATCACAAACTCTAGAAGCCTATCCCCATGACTGCATAAAGCTTTGTCAGGTGTGGGGCAGGGGAGACATCCAGACACAAACCATAAAAGCCATCCTATTGAAAACTTGCTCTAGTTCTTCCAAGAGGAATTCTTTCATTGGGTTCACATACAGAGTTCAGGAAACTCTTCTGCACTTGTGACCTGGGATTTTGCAATTAATGGGTATACCCCTTCCCCAACCAGTCTACCATTCCCTAATCTCCTTCCTCAGTAGTACAGACAGAACCCTGGGGGCTTAGGAAATCAATGCCCTCCACCCAGAGGAACAAACAGCATCCTAGGACTGTTCAATATAGACCCAGACCAAAGCACATAGTACCTATTTTTCTTTTCAGTTTCTCTCTTGCTCTTGATCCAAGAACCTGATTTGTCCACATGTCAACCCAGCACTTTTGCTCTGCTCCTGATCTTCAGTAAATGTAGTTGCTTTTCTTTCAGCATTAGACGTATACTTAGCAATTTTTGCTTGCCAAACACAAGACCTCGGAATCAATCTGTCAGATCCGCCACTTATTGGTAACACTAGTATAAGTCAGATACTGAATGAAAATAGCTTAAAATGAAATTAAGAAATATGTCACCTTCTTAATAGTACAGTCCCAAATGGAATATTTCATGTTAGAGGTATAATAGACCTTTAGGGTCCATCAAAGAAACAAAATGGTGGTTTCACACTAAGAAATCTTTTGTATAACCTAAAATATTGATAGGTTCAAATAAATGGGCTTTAAAAATCCAATAGAACTAATAAAAATAAACTAAATTTGATGTACATTCACAATAAAATTACTCATAAATTAGTAATGGAAACAAATTCCTAAATTTGATGTACATTCACAATAAAATTACTCATAAATTAGTAATGGAAACAAATTCCCTTATCTTTGGATATTTGGAAAGACATTAATAAGAGTCCTTCAGTAGCATCATAATTAATATTGAAATATAGAAATCATCACTAATAAAACTGAAATGTTAGAGTCCATTATGTGAACTATTCATATTTTGATGCATCTTCATCAGCCCTGACTCTTCTACACCTTTATGATTAAGAAATTTTTTCTTTAGAAATATAAGAGAAGGGCTGGGAGTTTGGCTCAGTGACGTAAGCGCCTGTCTGACAGGCGCGAGGTTGTGAGTTCAATCCCTGGTGCCACAAAAAAAAAAAAAAGAAAGAAAGAAAAAGAAAGAAATATAAGAGAAAAAAAGTCCAGAGATCAGCACTTGAGAGTACATAATACCTATGTATATGTTTAAATCATATTCAGGATCAGACAATAAAGATATTTATCAAAATTTGCAACCGTAATATTTTTATGAAAACCTAGTAGTATTTTAGATTAATAGTAGAATAAGGGCAGTAAAATTTTTTTCCACATTGAGCTGTTTGTAAAACAAGTCACATTTATTTTACATGGCTTCAGTAGAAAGCCAGTGGATAAATTCACAGGGAAACAGATTTTTGGAACTTAGTATGAATATACATGTAAATATGAATTGAGAATACATACACACATACACATATCCATAAATATTGTCCCTGTTTACTCAAATGTTTGTTTATTAAAATTTAGGAGAAAGTGAGATGTACCATACTATAGAGTATTGAATCTGTCTTCCCAGTCTCAAATTCAAGTAATCAAGTTGCATCCAAAGACTAAACCCCACTGTCATTATATTCTATTGATAAGTTGCTCTGGAGGCTAATGAAAATCAGTATGTTTAAGTTACTCAAAATTTGATACACAGTAAATATTTATGAGTCTCTGTTTATGGTCTAAAATCCATGACTCAGAGCAGTATTTGTATTCATTCCCTCTGCACGTTTTTGACTTACCAATCCCATCGTCTAGTGCTTATGGTAGCTACTTGCATCATTAATCTAGAGAATCCTCAGAAGCAAATACTCGAAATCTGAAAGGAACTGACCCTGACTGCTGCTGAACATTGTGGCTGTGTTCTCCTGCTTAGGAACTGGATAAAGCTTGAGTCTGCTGAGATAGTCTGCTGTAAAAATGCAGCCCAGGGAAATCTACGCTGAAAATTACTCAGTCTATGGATAACATAGACCCTCTGTTACACAGAATCTCTAGGAGCAATGTATTAGCAAATGTGAGAATTAAATATGGATATAATGTAAATATGAGTATTAAAATGCATATACAATTATATATATATTTTGCATATATACTCACTTCAACGCCAAAACCCACTCACAGAGAATTTCAAGTAGAAACGGAACGACCACTTAGCAGGTAGAGGAAATAAAAATATTGTGTATTCTTTCACATCTTGTTTCTTTGGAGCTCAATGATCTAATTGCTGTTTTGGCTTCTATTTCAGGGCAGTGATTTCTGAGTCCCAATTCTCTTTTCATTATACCTTTATTCTCTAGAAATCACTGTTCCCAATTTGTCCTCATATATTCAAAGGAGTCAATGTAGTTGGAGAAAATACGGCTATCACATTTTTACCTTTTAGTTCAAAATGTTATAAATGTAAAACTTGTTAGGAGCAAAAGAACACAATCAATCTAGGAGAAGTACAGAGTACTTCATCAAATATTAAAAGGTCAAATAGTATAATGTGATATTCCTACATTAGAAATATTATTTAAGAAAATTCAATCTACTGGAAAACTTTGCCTTTGAAATGATACAAAGGTCATAGAACAAATGATTTAAACCATTATAAAGGAAGTAGTTGTTTAAGAACTGTAACATTTAGGGAAATTTTATCTGTGCTGTTTTGTTCTCTTGTTTTGTTTTACCATGTAGTCACTCTACACTCTTTCTCCCTCTCTCATGCCAATGAAATCACACCTCAAAGATAATTGATAAACTATTAAATGAATCTAGTATCCTCTTTTGTTTTGCAACCAGCACAGTTCTGAAGCACTTGGGAATCTCTCTCTTTCTCTTTGAACCTTCTACATCTTTGATTTCAATGTCATAAAATCAGCGCTTCTATTTTGATATCTGAAATGTACCTCAGTCTTTTAACCAAAATCTCCTACTCCAGTGCTTGTGATCCCATGGCTTGGACACAGTAATCACATAAAACT
Source organism: Dasyprocta punctata (assembly GCA_004363535.1). NCBI lineage: Eukaryota > Metazoa > Chordata > Mammalia > Rodentia > Dasyproctidae > Dasyprocta > Dasyprocta punctata. The sequence continues at coordinate 28,322 of RJWM01015788.1, read as the reverse complement.
TCACAGCGTTTCGCCTTATAAATCTGAACCTTTATAGAAAGTGCTGATTTTACTGAAACGTACGCTCTTTCCTGCTCATTCCTATAATCCCTTGATCACACTGTTTACCAAATACCTCATCATTCTCCAAGATTTAAATGACAATTTATCTTCTCTATAATGACTCTATAATGATTTCCAACACAGCCATAATCTCATCACACAGCAAAGCACCTCACCAATAAGAAACATTCATTTTATTCAATAAACAATAGCTTCCTATGTAGAAGTTTTAGATTTACATTTCAATTGTCTTGTGTGTCTGAAATCATTTTCTGGAATTATTTGTTTCTTCATAGAAAACAACTAAGTGCCAGTTTTCTGCAAAAGCCATATAGGATAACTTCGTAAGTCACTTAGGATAGTGTCTGCAGCCATCTGCTACCAATGCCAACACTATAATTATCTCTCTATTCTTCAACATCTTTTTAACAACAGTTAAACAAAAATTGTAGCTGGGTTTGGTGGTACACACCGGTAATCCCAGTACTTGGGAGACTGAGGCAGGAGGATCACTGTGAATTCGAGGACGGCTTGGGCTACACAGCGAGTTCAAGGCCAGTCTGAACTGCATAACAAAATTCTGTTTCAAGAAGAAAAAGAAAAATGTAAATATACCCTTTCGTTATGAATCTGTATTACAAACCAAGAAAATAATTCTCTCTCTAAACGCTCACGTAACAGCGTTCCTAGAATCTTCTCGAATTTGTGTTTTTTCCTGTGATATAGTTAGTGGCATCAATTTATTGAATCTTTCTTAAGTCAGAAATAAAATACAGAAGCTACTTCCTGGATTATATTGGTCCATTATTTCGCCAGTATACTATTTTCCACTGGCCTACTCCTGGATGAGCCTACAGCATGCCCACGTACCACAATAAATAAAATAGTTATTGTTATAAGTCATAGATAGATATTAATGTATGCTTATAAATGTACCATTCAACTGCTTTTCTTTGCATTCCTCTCCTTTCTTTTCATTTCCTTTTCCCTTCCTTCTCTCCTGCCACTGCTTATGAGTTAGATATTTTATAGTTATAAGAAAGTTAAACAAATTGCTAAAACCCAGTTGTTGAATTTCCACAAGTTCCTAGGACACAAAATGAATATTAAAGTTAATATGAGATTTTCTTCTACAGTGGATATTGTGGTTTGTAGAACGAAATTAAACATCATATAAATAATATTTCACCTCTAGGGAAAGAGAGATGCATATCTTAAATCACACATGTTGGTTGAAACTAGATAAGGAGAAAAATAGGACATCGGTGAGTATATATTTCTTCACAGTTTTGAACTGGAGAAACAGAGGAAAACTGTGGTTAAAACAGAATAAGGAAGGAAAATCAGTAAGCAGGGTTAGGAAGAAAATAAGAATTTATCTATTACTTAAAAAAAGGAGAGAAGCCAGATATTCACAAGTCTTCCATCATTCAGAAAACCACACCATATTTGATGTAGTAATCACTTTCTGTAAAGAGTATAGTTATTTGCAGCATGATACACTTGCAGAAAAGCCTAATAAACTTTCTCAAATATATGTAGAATGTGCAGTACATATATAACTATATCTATCTAGCTCTATATATACATACATACATATAGTATATGGTACAGTTTATATATAATATTTTTATCAGGGACATCTAAATATGCTAAACACCAAGATCTAGACTGGTAAGAAATTTGACAAGTTTAGCAATTTTAATTTTCCAGATGACTAACATTAACAAATACCAAATTCCAATGCACTATTTACTCTTAGATGACTTGCTAAAAATATTTTCATTATCAATATCCAGGATAGAAACTCCAAATTGTAAGCACCACAAGATTATATAAAATAAATCTTAGTGTCTTGATGAATATTTAATGCTTAGTAGTTAAACATCATTTATATCTACTGATGCTACTGAGTGCTTTTGCTAAGTTAATGAATTTTAATATGGATGTCATTATGTTACTCTCCCTGCTTCTATTTGCTGCACAGAAAAATTCAGTCTATTAAAACTCAGTGTGGAGCAAAGCCATGATGACCTGCTGATAATTGCTGGTTGATAACATTGCACAATAGTTGGTCCTAAAGAAAACATGGCATGCTGATCTCTCAGGGGAATGCAGTAAAATGTCACAAAGGTTATCGCAGAATATGAATCAGCATTTGAATAACTGCAGGCACAATAAGAATGGGAAACTGAGGTTATATTTACTCAAGTGGTAGCAGCATAGTTATGGAATGACTTGGAGCATTCATCTCAAGCAAATTAATTACCCTAGACTTCTCCAATGCCACTTCTCAAAGACTGCAAATCATTGCAGAAACCAATTAAACTACAATAAAGAAGTCCAAACTGATCAGTTCAGCCATATATTACAGACTGCAGAGCTCCCCAAGCATTCTTGTTTTATGTAGAACAACATAATCATATTTTTTAGTAGAATGGCGAAGGATACATTCTTGAAACCACTGACACAATTAAAAGGTTTTGGGGCTGGGAATGTATCTCAGTGGTAGAGTGTAAGTCTAGCATTTTTAAGGTTTGACCCCAATAATGAAAAAAATGTGAAGAAATTTTATATAGGAAAGATGGTTGTAGTTAAATGCAAAAATGGTCATGTAGGTGAAGAGTAGTCTGTACTTTTTGTAATTTTTTGTGCACATTTGAAATTGTTCCAAAATATAAATTGTTATAAAAATTTAAATTCTGAAGGATAACAATTCGACCTTTATGAAGCAAAATAATAATAATAAACTAACCTCACAACCAAACCCACTACAGTAATACTATTTTCATCATTAATGTCAAAAAGTGAATAGAAAAGTGGGATGTCTTTGCTTTTATTGTTGGAGAAGTAACCCTCAGGGAATGTAAATACTTAATAATCATATACACAATGAGTAACAGCATATATAGAATGTTTATGAGGCAAGTTTAGATAATTTAAATTTTTAAAATGGTGTTTTAGGGCATGTGCAATCAAGAATGTACAATGCAAACTTTTTTATTTAATATTGCTTTTAAAGCTGTCCATTACTTCAGAAAAAAAGTGAATCCATTACGTTTTGAGGGAAATTATGAAATCTGTCAGCAAAGAGAGGGCAGCCACTGAGCTGACATTTTTGATGCTGTTTTGAACCTGAGTTTATCCACATATGTACTGCAGTCCTGGAGGACATCAAAAGCGTTCTAGATATTTTCTGAACACACAGTGTTTTCTTCTTTAATCCCCTATAAATGTACAGGTTAGTAAAGTACAGTTCTGATTGTATTTATGTGGTGTCTCGGGAGATGACTGGCAATTAGGCCAGTAAACTGAAGAGGGAAGACCCGTCCCAGTTGTGGATGGTACAAATCAATAGACTAGTCTCCTGGATGGAATTAGGAAGAAAAAAAAAAAAAAAAAAAAAACAAGTGAAGCAATTTTTGGAAGGCTCCAGTCTCTTTGAGTAGTGAACGTCCAGTGAGCTTCCAGACCTTCAGCCATGAACCAATGCTAATCCTTGATCCCTCTTAATCTCTGGCTTTCATTTTCTTGGGCTAAGTGGCTATTGGGTCCTTCAGCTTTCCAGTGCACAGCATATCACTGTGCCTGCTTCTGACCCTGTTTATAAACCTACCTAACAAATCACCTTGAATAATTACTCATGTATTTTCCATCACTCTCCTGAGGATGGCTCTCTAATTTGATGATATGTAAACTTGACATGGCAATATGAAGAACTGATAATCTATGAACTGTTTAATACACAGCATGGATTCATTTGATTATCACAATGTATCACCTCTGGATAGGAATTTAAAAACTCCACACACAATATTTTTAACATTATTATGCAAAAAATAACCACCAAAATATCACAAATTAAGACATCACCATGTTATTTCACTAACACACTGTTGATAGGCTAAGGTGATGAATAATTTGACATCCAAGGTGGCTTAAATACTGAAATGCCAGGTTTGTGTACTCACAGCTTCTAGGTGCACATCAAAATTAGAATCTGGCGCATCACCTATTTTTATGTAGCTGATGAACTATCAAGGATTTTAACAATTTTAAAGTGTTTTTTTTTAAAGAAGAAAAGAAAACTCTAAGCAGAATCACAGAATGCTTGTGAGGACCTCCAAGCAGAAATCCTTTCATAAGTGGCCTTTTACAGGAAAACAAACAAACAAAACCAAAAATGGTATAAAAATATCCTTTAGCTACTACACACTAGATTTTTTAAAAACACATTACCCAATTCTGCCTTTCTTGAAAAATTTAGTATGGTTGAATGCATTGAATTTACTGGGGTGAAGAGCAGCTCTGTATACTGTAACATATAGCTGAGTTAATCAAAGTTATAAAGCAAAGTTTCATCTTGGCTCATATTTTAAGGTTTCAGTCTATGATCAATTGGTCCTGTTGCAAAGCACCGCATCAGGCAAGAAATACGTGGTGGAACAAATTTCTGACCTCATCACCAGGGCATGAAATGAAGAGAAGGTTCTACAGTACACTTCAGGGGCACGCGTTCCATGACCTAAAATCTCAGATCCACGCCTTCCCAATAAAACCCCAGATTGGCCACCAGTCCTTTAACACATGAGGCTTCACGGAATATTTGAAAACTAAACTATGGTGCTCAGCCAATTCTTTTTTTTTTTTTTTTTTTTTTTTTTTGGTACTGGGGATCAAACTCACAGGCACTTATGTCACTGAGCCAAACTCCCGGCCCTGGTTTTTTTGAGGCAGGGTCGCACTATGTAGCTCAGGCCCGCCTTGCGCTGGCGTTGTAGCCCAAGTCGGCCTCGAACTCACAACGCTCCGCCTACCTCAGCCTCCCGAGTGCTGGGATTAAAGGCGTGCGCCACCACGCCCGGCTGCCAGTTCATATTCTTTTCTGTCATTTTTGTAGCACTTTTTCATTCTTTATCCTTTTACATAGTATTTGCATGCTTGTAAATCATTTTCAGGTGAAACAGAAGAAAATTTCTCCAATATTTATTTTCATGGCTACAGAAAGGCTCTCAGTGTTTCACAGTCTATAATTTTATTCAATATAGAATATAAAACTACAATTCATTGTTTTTTCTTCACTCAGGACTAGGGAAAAATATCTACTACCCCACCCTGGGGCCAAAACTCAGTAACCCAATTTCTCATTGTCTATTTGACTTTCATCTGTTATTTTACTCAACCCTGATTTTTTATGACCCTTGACATTTCCAAATAACTGTGAGAAATAACAACAATATATTTCAATCTCTGTTTGGTAACAGCCACATGGTGCTACAATTAGAAAGTCTTGGGTTCCGAAGGGTCCTTCGTAGCTGAATGGAAGCTTCACAATGGTATGCAGAGGAGCAGGGGTAGGGATGGGTTATGATGAATAACAGGAATAGGAGGAGGAGGGGAAAGACAAGGCGGCATTGGAGAGAAAGCCACAAGAAGTTCGGTGGTTCCGGGGCTCTCGCTCTCATCAGTGGCAGATGTAATAGGGAAAATCTGTTTCTTAAATTTTCTCTTGTTCTCCTATATCGTCGCTTGAAATCTCTCTCCTTTCCCTCCTTGAATCCACTAGGTTTTTCATTCTACACTTTGTTAGTTTGCTTTGTGTTAGGAAAATGTTATGGAATTTTTGTTTATTCATTAATAAATCTTTAAAAGTCATGTTAATTCAACAGTCTGAACTTAATCCAGTCAACCAAATCGTCTTCCTCACCTACGATAGTATGATAGCTTATCGAAGCATAGGGCTGTTGGTTGATAACTGCCAACATTCCATCAAAACTTTGAGGCAATAATCTAACATTCTGCATTTATTTTATTATTTTAATGTCTATATTTTTATACCTTGAGAGGAATTGTCTATCTTTTTAGACTGATTAATAAATGTCTTTTTTTTAGTGCTATAGTATTCCAATTTTCCTTCAAGTGAATATCATTTTTTGACACACTTGGAATTACTTGTTTGTTAATCCAATAATGTATGTATTATGTCAAAGTTAGAAAACTATCACTAAAACTATTTAAATAATGCCTCCCTCTGTGCGTGCTCAATTATTTATTTCCTGGAGCTCCAAATAAGCATATAATGTCAGTCTATCCCCAGTCTCTCTTAACGTTTTATTTTCTTTTCCCAACTCTTAGTATTTTTTGTGCTAAATCAATATGATGTGTATACTTCCTCAAATTGACTAAATTTCTTTGTTAACTGTGTAAATTATCAGTTTTGTATTCAAACTAACGTTGGTTGTATTTTGTGTAAAATTGATATGAGTTTCAGATACACTCTTAATAAATTCTAGGGGTTCTATTTCTTGGAAATATGTCTTTTATAGTATGTTCCTTTCTCAATTTTTGGTACATTTTTGATTTTTAAAATAAACTGTTATTTATCTTAAAATTCAAGTATCTAAAAATAATGGGTTTTCGAAACTGTGTTGTCTCTGCTTGCTCTTCTACTTTTGGCTGATTTTTCCGATGTTTGAACTTTCGCTTATGTTTGCAATAGACAACTGTTAATCTGTAGGATACCTTGGAGACCTGCATTGAGGATGTTTACTGAATGATGATTTTTATTTGTTGCTGCTGTATAATTTAGTACCCTGTCCACTCTTAATCAGGAAACACAAAATTAATTGTCATTTGATGCTTCCTAACATGCTGGGTTACGAAGCCTAAATATTTATTCAGGATATTTCCTAAGTTATGATTGTTTAAGATGAGTTAACTTTCATTAAAGTTAAACTCCTGCTTGTTTACAAAAACTGAAAAGTCCTCACAGTCAGTTTCTAATTTTGATGATCTTATGTAAATATATATGCACTATACTATTGACATTATATATGCCTATTACATTTCTTTTGCAAGTCTTGCATATTGTGCACACACATTTCTTTTATATTTCTTAATTCTGCATGTGCCTTTAGAATAGACAATACTGACTGATATAGAAGTTTTATTTACAATCACAATTTATGAGAATCATTTACTACATTAGAAAAGAGAAAATTCATTATAGATTGTGGTGTTTCATAATTTATATCTAACCAGGATATGCAATAGCAAATCGACATAAACATATTGTAAATAATATTACAATTTCGATTTATATGAAAGGATTTGGCAGTAAGATATAAAACATGGTAAGTGTAATTAAACATATTGTTAAATGTGTTCTCCTAGGTTTAACTAAAATTAAGAAGCATTCTATGCATTTTTACTTTTAAAAATACAACATATGCTTTTTTCTAGTTATTATCACATGCAATTTATTTTTATTACATGCTCAAAGACAAATTACAGAGCTCTCATCAAAAATCTGTGCAAGCATAATAACTTCAAAATGTCAGCTTTACATGATAAGAAGGATCAAAAGAGTTTTCAAACTTGATTTGAATAACATATTAAAATGCACTACTCCATAGTCAAAGCTTCATAATTAAAGTATTTTCTTTTTCTTTCTTTTTTTTTTTTTTGCAGGGGGGACCAGGAATTGAATTAGGACCTCGAGCTTGCCACGCAGGTGCTGTGCCACTGAGCCATATCTCCAGCTAAAGTACTTTCATTTGGATATCAGCATTAACAGTTAAGAATTTTCAGCACTAGTATCACATTTTAGTTAAAAATTCACTTTATGTATCTTTGGATAGCATTTCCTATTTACAAGGTGTCTTAGGTACTTTTTACTGGTTGCTGAGACAAAACACCTGATGCCGAAAATTAGGGAAGGAAGGGTTTATTTCTTACAGTTCTCAGGGGGTTTCAGTCCATACTTAGTTGACTCCAAGGCAACATGGTGTGGTGGAGCCACCACTCATAGCCATGGTAGACTGCAAGGCATGCTAACCAGGAAAAGCGAGAGACAGGCATTTCTCTTGCCCTTATGCTGTATGCCAGCTCCACCCCTGGCAGGTGCAGCACTCACTTCGCCAATCCCAGTGCAGGGCTACACACCAATCACAAATGCCAGACTCAGTCCCGTCCAAATTACATGGGGCCTTGGGTGGAGACAGAATCAAACCAATACATAAGGTAAGGTAAAATAACACCTTTGTGAAAAATTTGCAAAGTAAAAATCATGAAAATATTACCTCCTCAAAATTCATAAATCTTCAATAGCATATCCAAATATATTTTTAACAGCTTCCTTTGGATATATTGATTTCCATGTATTTGTTTAGTGATACATTTCCATAATGATTTGATCTAAAACATCACTCGTTTCAAAATTTCCTGAATTTGTTAACCTACGATTCCCCAACTGATGCACCATTTGCACAAAAAAAAGCTTAAAACCAATTTATATGCAGGCTAAGTAATGCGAAGTGAGGCAATTATCCCAGTTAGTTATCAGCATTGATTAAATTCACCTTCAAGTTGCTCTTTTTCTCCAAACCATGTGACAAATATACAGGGCTGAAGAATTCACTTAAAATTACTGTTCTGTCTATTCGTCAGGTAATGCTTTTCTTTCTTTATGGAAACAGAACTCATCTGACAGATTATGATTATGTATAAGTAAAAGCATGCCAATCACATAAGAAAGTGTTTTGCAAATTTTTGTGCTCATAAGAATCATCTGGAGAACTTATCAAAAAATAGAATGCTCATATATGGACTCTAAAGAATCTGATCTCTTAAAAGTAGAGAGTAAACAAGTAGTTAGCAGAGGTTGGGATAGGAGGGTTAGTGAGAATTAGAAGAGATGTCAATGGTTAGAAAGTTGTAGTTACATAGGAGGAATAAAGTCTGGTGATCTAATGAGCAGTAGAGTGACAAACATTGTCAATAGTATACTGAATAATTCAAAGTAGCTAGAAGACAGGATTTTGAATATTCTCACCTCAGAGTAATACCAAATGAGGTGATAAAATCTTTCTTACATAATGGATGCATATAGTGAAACCTCACAATGTATTCATAAATGTTCACAGTTGTCTGTTAACTGAAAGCAGACTTTTAAAAAAGAAGAATGTTGAGTCCCACTCATATTATAAATGCAGTGGGTACAGAATGGGTCCTGAAAATGTGTTTGTATCAAATTCTCAGGTGACAGTGATGGCACTCTTCTCGGTAACATGTTTTAGGAACAATTAACCTAACCTACTCAAATAATTGATTATATCATAACAAGTAAATCAAGAATATTTATAAAATTGCCCCAACTTCAGAGGTAACCTCATTTCATACATGTGAATTAGGGCTTAGCACATCTCTTGAATACCACCTATTAAGTGACCAACTCTGCCTTTTTAGAACTAATTAAATTGCTGAAATAAGTTCCCTTTTTATTTCTTCAATTTTGAAGGTGAAATAAAGTATGAACTGAAAGAAATCACTAGCCCAAGGGGTCAGCCTTATAATTTTTAGAATGTTGAGGCAGGAGGACTTCCGTGAGTTCTAGTTCAGTCTGAGCTATATAGTGAGTTCAAGGCCAGCCTGCAAGACTCTGTCTCAAAAAGCAAACAAACAAAATTAATGCTTTTAATTGTCTTCTTGACAGAAATTATCAACCATTATAGTCTTCATATGTGGAAATCCTGCCCCTCAATAAAATGGAGATAGGCCATTAAGAAGGTAGTTAATTTATGAAGGTGGAACACTCGTGAGTGAGATTAACGTCCTTGAAAAAAGAAAAAATAGCTTACTTTTTCCTCACTCTTCTCCACCATGTGAGGACACTAGATAAAATGATTATGTGCAACCAGAAGGAAAACTCCCATATACTAGATCTGTGGGTGTCTTCATCTTAGACTTCCTAGCTTCCATAACTGTGAGAATTAAATCCTTATTGTTTATTCAGTCTGTGTTATTTAATTAGCCCAAAGATAAGAAGCACATATGCTGTTAGACTTAATGTAGGTAATATTAAATAAACGAATCATAAACTAAAATAGAGTATGCCAAAAACGCATTGAATATACCAAACACAAGGACTTAACAACACAATTCACTATAGGGTAGCACTTGTTCACCTCGTGATAGTGTGACTGGCAGCTGCAGCTATGCAGAGTAAAGACCAAGGCATCAAGAGTTAAATTGGAATCAGAGACAAAGCTTTCCCAGTTTGTCGTACCTACATTTAATTAATTTAATTAATGGCCATTTAATTAATGGCCTTACAGATGGTTCTCAATTTATAATGGATCCATTTAGCATTTTTTCAATTTTATAATGTTATTAAAGTAATATGCATTCAGTCAAAAGTGTACTTTCCATTTTGAATTTTGATCTTCTGGGGTATTGATATATGACACAATCCTCATGATGATCAATAGCTGCCACAGCTGTAGCTATTTTTTTCTTTCTTCAAGAACATTAATCTCACTCATGAGTGTTCCGCCTTCATATACTAATTACCTTCCTAATGTCCTGTCTCCATTTTATTGAGGGTAAGGATTTTAACATACAATTATTTTAGAACCCAATATTCATTTTATTGTACTTCTATTCCTCCTCTCACATACTATCACACATTACTAACTCATAAACCCTTAGTTCATAAAGAGTTGTGTTTAATTGAACACTCATCTGTGTCTTGGTTTGTCATTATATGTCACTAAAGTTTTGGTTTTGCTTTGAAGTAGACAGATTTGCATCAAAACTGATAGGAAAACTAAAGAACAAAGAAAGAGCCAACCAATTTCTTTTTTATCAGCACATATTTACATTACATGTTTACACTCCTTGTGGGGAGTTGATAAATGTACATAGCACTACCTAATTCTTTTTTGCATCTGTTTTCCCTCCATCATTTGATCACCTTCTTATTTGAACAGAATCCATCCCCCTACTTCCTATTATCTATATTTTGTTTTGATCTTTATAATTTGGGATTCTCATATACATAAGTCATGTAGTACTCATGTTTGTGCATATGGTCTACATATTTCATTTAACATTATGGTCTCGAAGTATATTTATGTTCCTGCAAATGATGCAAGTTTATCTTTGCTTATGCCAGAGTAGTACACCATTGCATGGAAATACTACATTTCCTTATCCATTCATCAATTATGTACATACATGGGCCACTTGCAAGATTTAGCTATTATGAACTATGCTGTTAAAAACATAGACATGTATGTGTCACTGTAATATGATGTCTTTAACTCTTTCAGGGAGATACCTAGAATGAGATTTCTAGAAGGAAATAAATAGAATTTCTAGTTTTAATTTTTTGAGGGATTTCCATGTTGATTTCCATAGTGGTAGTATCAGTTTACAATTTCACCAACAAAGTAAAAGCATTCCTTTTTCCAGGTGACTTCATCAGCATTTGTTATTATTGAATTTCTTGATAATAGCCATTCTTTCCAGAGTGAGGTGGAATCTCAATGTTGTTTGAATTTGCATTTCTTTTGTGATCAGTGATGTTGAACATTTTTTCATGCATTTATTGGCCATTTGTACTATTTCTGAGAAATGTCTATTTATTTCTGTTGCCCATCTTTTGACTGAGTCTAAGTAGCCCTTTTAGCTAGCGGTGCTAGCAGAATTGGTTATCCACAGGCAGAAAACTGAATACAGTCCCACACATCTCACTGTGTTCCAAAATAACATCAAAGCAGACCAAAAATTAAGAGTAAAAGAGAAACACTCTGCTGGGAGATAAACTTCTTAAAGATGCAGGTCAACTTCTTAAAGACACAGGTGTCAGCAATGACTTTTGGAACAGAATCCTGACAGATCAGAAATAGTACCAAATATAAACAAATGATGTAATATGAAATTAAAAAGCTTGTGCACAACAAAAAACAAAACAACATAAAACAAAGCAAAGCAAAACAAAACAGAGTGAAAAGACTACTGACAGAATGGAGAAAAATTTTTTGCCAAGTGGTTTCTTAAAAATCAGGAGAGAGTTAGGCCATTTAATGTTTTGGGGGGTTTTCCTGTTGTTTTCATGTGATTTTACTCTTTTGACCCATCATTTCTCATAAAAATGAGAAGGACTGAGTTAAAGACACAAAATTTCACTCTGACTTGTATTTATTGATGAGAGTAAGGATTCCTTCACATCTCCACATTTCCTATGACCTTCCACTTGGGCATAATGTGCAAGGAATAGTTTAGATACATGTACATCATACACCATCATTAAATTTGAGGAAATTAACTAGTAAATTCAAACTACCATCAAATTAAGCAACTATTTTGAATGTCTCTTCTCCCTGAACGTATTAGGTTATTCTGTTATGAGATTAATTCTATATATCCCTGCTTTTATTCATATTGTGTCTTCAAGTACTTTCAATTAACTCTCTCCACTGGAAAAATGAGTCAAATAATTGACTTTTTGACAATATGAATCAAAATCAACTGAACAATTTAATTTCAATGTTCATTCAGTTTTTAATATATACATTTAATATATAGGTATATTTAAAATTTCCAATCTAAAATTTAGTAACTTTTAAAAAAAATCTTATAGTATTTGCATTTTGAACATGTACATAGAACATACATTAGTTTAAGAAATACTAGCACAATTATGATGATAAAAATAGGAAGTAATTTCTTTTACTGCGTATATCACCCTACTCCTTTAAATTGTACTGCTCTTCACCAAAAGATAGTTTCTAGGAGTGATTTATTTCACAGGTGAGATATTACTGCTGCATACCATGAATTACCTGATGCCTTAATAATGCAAAATAAATTTTCAGTTATGTTAGATCCCTATGTAAAATTAGCATGCATACAAACAATACTTTTCATGAATATTACTACACAAATTTCTTTTTAAGTTAAATGTTTCTCCCTGCTTAGAGTAAAACATCAATTCTAAACATCTGTCCCACCACTTTCTACTATAATAACATTGATAAATCACAAAACTACAGTATAAAATATTGTGAAATATATTAATTTGTAATGTTTCTATGTGATTTGGTTGATAATTTCTGCTGTCATTTGTTACAAATACATATACTAGCATACTGTTAGTAGTACTGTTTACATAATGTTCTGGCATTTTGTTCTGAAGTATTAAGAAACTTGCTATTCCTTAAATCAATGTAGATTACAAAACAAGAAGGATGTGAAAGCCTTTCCACAGCGTGCCTTCATTTAATAGTTCTCCTTCATTTTCTCAAATTGGCATAACAGTGGTGGCCCATGGACAAATCTCTTATCTGTGCATTTTGGTATTGATTACCAGCAAAAAGACAACTCATTCTGAAGATAAAACTTTGGTTACTTAGCAACCAGTAAGTGATTAAATCCAAGGATTCCAGATAATGGAGAAAAGATAAGCAAAGTTTACATAAACTCCATAGAGTTGCAGTTGTCTGAAATAGAAAACTGAAAACTGTAATGTACAAGGGAAAAAATAATTTTGCCTGTAATGTTTTGAGGTTTTCACTAGCACCTATAACAAAAAACAAAGGCAAACAAAATAAAAACAAAATTTATAAACATAGAGCTCAGGAACACATAAGCACTACTGGGGGAGAAACGGATATTTCACCTCAGGCTTCTATAGCATTATCTTAGTCCATTTTGTACTTCTGTGCTTGAAACCAGGTAATTTTTCATGAATGGAACTTTATTTGATTCATGGCTTTCTAGGCTGAGAAGTCCAGGAATCAGAAGCTGCATGTGGTATTCAGGTTCTTAATGCATCGTGCCTTGTGACAGATGGAGAGAAATGGAATAAGAGTTCAAACTCAGTTTTGAGTCCCTTCATAATCAGCATTAATTTATTCATGATGGTGTAATCTTAGGACCTGTGTATCTCACAGTAGGCCTCATCTCCCAAAACTGTTGTTTTAGGAATTACATTTCCAACACTCTTATCATGGTTTGGATAACAGTATCCAGGAGCTCACATTTTGAAGGATTAGTTCCCAGAACTTGGTGCTACTGAGAAGCTGCAAAACTTTAATAAGAGATGGTGCCTAAGAGAAGACTTTCAGTCACCTGGGACATTCCCTTGATAACAATATTGGGGTCTTAGTCCCTTTTTCTCTTTTGTTTCATAACAGGAATCAGGCGCTCTCATGGTGTGGTCCAGCCATGATGTATTGTGCTGCCACAGTTAACGGGTCCAGTCAGTCATGGACTGAAAGCCCCAAAACTATGAGACAAAATATGCCTTTCTTCTTCAAAAATTTATTATCTGAGGTTTTGTCTTGTTTTGTTTTTACAATGATGTAAATCTACCTAACAGTATGTGTTTTTGGAGAACACAATGAAAACATCGCAAATATCTTCATCAAAGAACAATACATTTTTTGAGAATTAAAAAACAAGGAAAGGGATTTCAAGTATCTAGAGGTGACAAATTCTTGAGAGACCAGATATTAGAGTTATTATCATTTATTAGACTTCTCTGGTCTTGTCTTTGGGTTGATAGATTTAATATTGCCTTTGTAGATCAACCTTTGTCATTCTTGGAAGACAGGGAAGATGGGCCACCTTTGAACAGTGAGATTCTCCTTTTCGGCAAGTAGAGAAAGGGCAGAGACTACTCCTTGTACCTGTTCGTTCTCTATTACATTTAGATCAAAAGAATCTCTGCTTGAAAGTGATATATTGTTGTATGGTAATTTTTTTCTCCTGCCAGTGAATTCTGCAAACTACCCTGAAGCTTGTTAATTCACAATTCATCTCTGGTTGATGCAACACCCCAACAACTGGAATCCCACCAAAATTCAGAACCTCCAATCTGGTCTTTTGTTAAAAAAAAAAAATAATAATAATAAGTGCAGATCTTTCTCTGTACATAGTTAGCTCCCTGATAAAATTTTTTCATATCAAGGATAAACATTAAATGGAATAAGGTTACAGAATATGTGTATAGCTCTGTCCTAATCTCTTTATTTTTAGTAATAACCTAAATTTAAAGGTGTAACTTTAATCTACTCCTACAAAATATTAACTTAATTTGACACAACAAAAAATTCATATAAACAAATTTTTAATAACTCTAAATTGCTTTTGATATATATGCACTGATTGAGTAAAATACATATAATATACAGCTTTATATATCTTACATTTATAATAAGAATATGAAATCTGTAAATATCAAAATTATGAATTTAAAATGATGTAATTACAATATTCAATAATCTAATGTAAACACAGAATTTTTACTAGTAATAGATATCTGTATTCTTTCTTGGAAGCCATAATATTTAAGCAGAAATGGAGAAGAAATATCTTTTTTGATGGAATAGTATCTAGATGTATCATATGTTCTAACTTTGTTCAGTAAACTGGTTTGCATTTTTAATAATACATCCTTGATTTTTCATCTAATATAAACATACATTTAAGAAAAAGCACGTAACATTTAGCACATATTCTTCAATTTAAAATTCACATATAGCCAGCAGGAAAATGGATGTAGTGCAAGTCAAAGTCACAAGTAATTAAACAGAAAAAATAAAAGACTGAGTTTTTCTTCAATGATAAAATCGGTATAGATTTTTAAACTTTATTTTTGGAGTCAATCAGAAATGAATGGTAGAGATTTTATGTTTAAATAAAAATCAAAAAGAAATATTCTCATAAAGGTTTATTATTTATATAAAGAATCATCTTTTCTCAGTATTTTAAAATTAGAACACTTGGCATACTTGATAAGTCCTTTGACAAAAGCATCCTTAAACTTTTTTCTTTATACATTTTATAAGACCACAAAGTTGTTTTGTGATTTAGTGAATTGATGTGTAGGTAAGTATAGATCCAGAGATATGCTGTCAGGGTGACTCTAGAAAGAACACTAGTTGGACACATAGACAAAGTTATATCAATCAAAGTTTAGGAGCCTCTATACAAGCAGCCAGGAGGAATAACTTTAGGAAAATATTTGGTAAAAGTGATTGGAATTTTCAAAATTTCAAAGTCATTATATATGATATACATAGGTCATTGCTCATATATTCCAGGGTTATTACCAAATCACCTTCGACATCATTCTTGTATTCTCTCCCTCTCCCCCTCTCTCTTCTCTCTTCCTTTCCATCTGAATATATGGTATTGTAATTCAGATTCCAGGAGAAATATATATATATATATATATATATATATATATATATATATATATATATAATGCCTCTCAGCAACTGAGAGACCACATCATTCAGTGCTTTGAAGAATGGAAAAGTTCAAGATGAAGAAGTCTCTGAAATTTTGGTTCTGCCAATTTCCCAGGCTAGTTTTTTCAAAACCAGTACTCTAGGAGAGAGTTAGGAGAGTTGAGAGTTTGGAGAGTTGACAGCTGGAACTTTGAAACTGTTAATGCAACTTTAGCTGATCAGATCATCCCTGCCTTTGAAATGAAGCTTGAAATGTATGATAATATCTCATTTATGTCACCAGTAATACTTGGACTGGAGAATGAACATTAGAGAGAAAAGAATCAAAATATTCAGAAAAGTTTTACGTAAATATAATACAGATTTTTAACTTTAGTCACTTTGGAATTTTAAAATTATTGGACTTCTTCCCAGAAAATTCATAACAGAGTGAAGTTTATATTTAAAATTAAGGCTTTCTATGTTACTGACATTTTACTCTTATAAAACATTTATTCTCATCACAAACCCCTAATTGATTTATTGGCTAGCACAACAATATAAGAGATGGACAGAATAAATTTCTTTCCATAAACAAAAAACGTCTTTGAATTCGACTAAAGAATTATTTTTTTTTCTTCATGTGACAAAAATTCTAACCCCTTTGTTAGTGTTAAGAACTATAACTGCAGAGAGGAGAAACAAGAAGCCAACCCCTTCCTGTAAGTCAGTGGCAGTCACAGGCCATGGTGAGGAGAAACAAGAACTATAACATGAAGAAGTAGTATTAGGTTTTGGATGAATATCACATAAAAGTACAAAATCTGTTCTGCAAGACACTGCTCACAAACTGTCATGGACACCCAGTCTTCAAAGAAAGCAGGCAAGTAAATACAATCACAGAGAAGATCAGAAAAAGAAAGCAAAACCAGAGAGACTGTTAGTAAAGAGCTCTATGCTGTACCATCATCAATAACTCTCTGGGTCTTCCTCCACCCCTTATTTAGTAATCCTGAGGGCTGAGATGTACCCTTGCATGATTGGTGCATTTGGAAAAAGGAACATGGCACTGGAGGACCAGGAATCATTTTTCTCTGTGGAGACTTTGCTCCTGTAGGAAAGGAAGAATTCTTCTTCCTAGTATGTTCCCTAAGGATCTTTTGCTGGTTCCTATAGCCTGGACTGATCAAAAACAGATTAAGAAGAGAAAGACAAATTCATTACAATACACAACATGCTTATGCATAGGGATACTCAGAGATGATAAGTCAAACAGTTGTTTGACTAACATAGATATCATAAAGTTGTAGAGATGCAACAAAACAAAAGATAAAGATTTCAAGTTTCCAGGCAAACCAACTGTGTCAAGTTTCCAGGGAAATCAACTGTGGGAAAACAAATGTATGAAAAACTAAAGGTAGATAAAGAATTATTAGTCAAGTATTTTATGCAGATTCCTCTGATTGCCTTCAGATTGTAGGAACTAAAGGTATTTCTAGTGATTAACTTTTGCTCTTCCTGGTAGAGATAGGAGAGGGACACCTTTGCAAATGCTTCTCAGTAAATAGGGGTAGAGCAGG
Source organism: Dasyprocta punctata (assembly GCA_004363535.1). NCBI lineage: Eukaryota > Metazoa > Chordata > Mammalia > Rodentia > Dasyproctidae > Dasyprocta > Dasyprocta punctata. Next base: position 10,681 of record RJWM01015788.1, on the reverse strand, counting down.
GTTTTGTCTTATATCTACTATTTCTGACTGTCCTTCATGTCAAATAATTCTTATGCCAAAGTGGCACACTTTATGATAGAATTTATGTTTAGCTACCTCAAATCTCTGTGCAGATGGCATTTACTCAGATCTTCTTTGTACTGCATGCAAATTTTGTAGGGGACTGGTTGGAATCTTAAATCGCTAAAATCCTCAAATGTGGCCTATAACTTTGGAATGTAAATCTAGTTTTTATTCACTGATGTCTAAATCTAACATTATCCAGAGACCCAACATTTTCCAGTTATAAGCCTTTTATTTTTAATAGTCCCTGATTGCCATCTCTATTTCTCATCAGCTTTAGGATTTGGATTAGGAAAGAGCCATAATTGCAACTCAAAACTAAACATTCATGATAGCAACAGTTTCATGAAAATCTTGGAACATGCCTCTCCTTTTTCCTTTACAATATTCTTCTTACTCTTGTTTAATGACCACATTTTTTTTAATTGTTAGTATTTCTGCCATGTTGACTCTTCTATGCAGATTTCTGTGAGTTTTCCAAGAGATACCCTTGAAGTGTTTCATACTGTATGCGGTTTATTGTATGTACAAATATTATATTATGATAGACTTATTAAATATAATACCATCTTATATCAACAATAATCTCATGGCATCAACAATATTAACATATCAAAAACAATAATATGAAACATAGCACAGCTTCATATCTGCCATTACTTTATTGTTTTTGCACTTACTATAGTGTTTGTCTCACTAGAACATATCAAAGGTCCTAAACCATAGAAGGAATTCAGTAAATTTTGATAAATAAATTAGTCCATTTCTCAAAATGTTTGTACATCCTCTTTGCAGCTTATACTTACAAAACTTTTCAGAATGATTCTATAAACTCTGGTCAAAATGTGACAGAATACAAGGGTTTCACCCCTTAGTGAGGGCAAAGCTGATCAGAACAACCAAGAGATACAGGAGTGGACAGAGATTTATTCCTTGCAGGAAGTAAAAATAACACTGGGGCAAATTTATAAAGCAGTGTTCTGGAACAAAGCAAGTGACTTTTACTGAGGAAATATTCATATTTATATCAGCAGGACTCCTCATAAAATAAAAGGCAATGTATTGATCTTTTACTTCTTTGTCATGAAAGTATCTTATTTACTCCATCAATTTTGAAGAATAGTCTGGCAGGGTACATCAGTCTGGTTTGGAAGTCATTTTCCTTTTGGGTGTGACATACTTCACTCCATGTTCTTCTTGAATTGATTGTGTTGAGAAGTCTGCTGTGATTCTGATAGGCTTTCCTTTATAGGTGGTTTGTTTCTTTTCTCTAACAGCTTTTAATATTCTATTTTTATGCTGAGTTTCTGGTATGTTGATTATTATCTGTCTGGGTGTAGATTGGTTTTGGTTATAGCTAATGGGAGTGCTATATGCTTCACTTATCTGTATGTCACTTTCTTTTCCCATGTTTGGGAAATTTTCTGCTACTACTTCTGTAAGTAGTCTTTTTATATCATGTGTGTTGTCACCTTCCTTTTTATTTATATATATCATTCTTATATTGTTTTTCCTTGCATCATCTTAAACTGTTGTATTGTTATTTCAGGTTCTTTGTTAATTTTAAAAGATATTGTCTTTCTTTTCCAAGAGATGCAATCTTGTCTTTAAGGTCTGAAAGTCTATCTTCACATTCATTGAGGTGGTTTTGACAGTTTTCAGTGGAATTTTTGATTTGCTGGATATCTCTTTGAATCTGTTTCATGCAGTCTAATTTTTTCTTATATTGTTCATTCAATGTTTCCATTATTTTGCAGTGCTCCTCTGTTTTATTAATTATATCTTCTCTAGATGTGTTCAGCATTTCTTTCATTATGTTTACTATTTCTTATTTTACTTGGGAGATTATTTCTGACCTGATTTTCTTTAGAGCTTCTTGGAGTTGTTTCTTTACTTCAGTTGCCATCATTTCAGAAATTTCAGGTGTGTGACTTACACTTTCTTCCATGTCCATGTCTCCAAGGATTGGTTGGGATGGGCTGGAGGTTTGAGATTTCATTTTGCTGTTTCATTTTGTCATTTTTCCTATATTCCACTGAGGAAGCCAAATGCAAAGTCTCATTTGTTTCCTGGGTTGAGGATGGCTGTACATACTGGTAGGGGTTTCCCCAGCAGAATGAAGGTCACTCGGCAGGCCCTACCCAGTCCCAAGCAGCACTTGGAGTCTCCCCAAATAGGTGGAGTTTGCTGGCGGACCTTCAGCATATCCCACACAGCACATCAAGGCTCCCGGCCAATTAGGATCACTGGGCATGACCTACCAGACTCCAAGCAGCACACCAAGGCTGCACAGCTAGTTGGAGTGCATTGTATAGGCCTTCAGCTCACACCACACAGCACACCAAAGTTTTCCAGCTGTTTTGGGTCACTGGGTGGGGCCCTACCAGGTCTGGAGTGGTGCATCAAGATTTCCCGACTGCTTGGGGTCACTGGGCAGAGCCCTACAAGGGCCTGAGTGGTGCACCAAGGCTCCCTGGCTGATTGGGGTTTCTGGGTGGGGCCTCGCCAAATTTCAAACTGCACCAAGACTGCACGCCTAGGTGAAGAGCACTGTGCAGGCCTTCAGCTCATGCTGTGTGGTACACCGAAGCTCCTGGGCTGCTTGGGGTCACTGGGCAGTGCACTACCAGGTCCAGAGTGGCCACCAAGGATGCATGGCTAGGTGGAGAACGCTGTGCAGGCCTTCAGCTTACACCAAGCAGTGCATCATAGCTCTCCGGCTGCTTGGGTATTATTTTTTTTCTTGTTAATCTGTCCTTTTTGTTACAGGAGTCTGTACCTACTAAGAAGTAATGGAAGCTGAAGATAAACTTAGTTTTCCTCCCTGTTAACTTTTATTACTGTTACAGTGAAGTTAAAGTCTGATAGTAGGCTTAACTAAATTGGTAGAGAAGTTGTGAGAAATTAACAATAATAGCTACTGTAAGCATAATGGTAAAATAATGTGATATGCTGACTGACAATTTTCAAAACAGTATTTACAATACTGTATAGGAAGTCAAGGTTAGACAAAGAATCAAAGAATGTCAGGAGATATCTGAATCATCCTGAAAATACTGAAAGGGTAATGTGTATTAGTCAACTTTTCCATTGCTGTACAAAATATCTGACATCCACTATTAAATGAAGAGAACTCTATCTGGCTCAGGGTTTCCATGTTTTTAGTCCATGTTTTAGTTACTTTTTTTCATTGCTGAGACAAAATACCTGGTGCCCAAAATGAAGGAAAAATTTATCTAGCTTACAGTTTGTGGAGTTTCAGTCCATACTCAGCTGGCTCCAAGGCAAGGTGGCACATCACAGCCATTCATGGCAGTTGCAGCACACACCAAAAGCAACCAGAACAAAAGGCCCAAAAGGGCAAAAAGTGGGAGAACATGCCTCTTTTTCTCTCTTATATTGTATGTAAGGTGCCCACCTGAGAGCAGGTGCAGCACTCACACCACCAATCCCAGCACTAGCCAATAAACCAACCATAAATCCTAGATTTAGCCAACTTCAAAAGGTCTGCCCCCCCCATGACTGTATGACGCTTTAGATGGACATCCAGACACAAATCATAACAGTCCATGTTGAGTTGACTCCAAAATAAGAACATCATGGTAGATGTGTGTGGTGGAGCAAAGCTGCTTAATTCATAGTAGACAGGATATAAAGCAGAGAAACAGTGCCACAGAAGAAAAGCAGAGACCATATACAGAACCCAAGGTCATGCCTTCATGACCCACAGAGACACATGTAGCAGTGTGCTTTACTAAAACCCTGGGTGTCCTCAATCTAGTCAAATCAACAGATCAGAATTAACAGGCATAAAAATCTTGAAATTTCCAATGAACCTAAATATTTTTGGTAGTGCAGACATGGGCTCTTGAGCAAGTTATATGAAAGCTAGGAGGCTGTGGTTGTAAAAGAAATCTCTAAAAATTTCAAAATTGACTCAAAATCTGGAGATCATAAATCTACACGGTAACATGGGAATGAATTAACTGAGTTGAAGGAAAGGGAATGATAACCAAAAGTGAGATAGACTGAGAGACTAACATGTTAGATAAATACTTTCTGCCAGATAAATTCAAAACTATTAATGACAGATATTAAGAGAAAGAAGCTGGGGACTTGTCATGGTGCCTGCAATCCCAGCACTCAGGCAGCTGAAGTGAAAGGATTATTGTGAGTTTGAGGCCAGTCTGGGCTACATAATGAGTTCAAGGGCAGCCTGAGCTACACAACAAGACCTTGTATAAGTACAAAGAAAGAAAGAAAGAAAGAAAGAAAGAAAGAAAGAAAGAAAGAAAGAAAAAAGTTATCTTCAGTGAATTAAGTGAGATTAACAAAAAGTTAAAAATGTACTATTATTGGACTGTTAAATTCAATTGTTCAACTTTAAAGGCAAACTAGAAGTTAAAGTTGTAAACAAAAATACAGTTGAAATAGTCACTGAAGTGCTACCTAACAGAGTGATCTCATTGTTAAAGTAGAAATAATTATATTTGATTTGAGCTCATGCAAACTAAAACATAATTATTTTCACCTTGACACAATAAAATCTTTTGAAATCCTTAGAAAGAAAATGCTGGGAATAAACACAGTATTGATTATAAAAGTAAGGTAGAACCTGAAATCTACCCAGAATGCTTTTCAGTTTTTTATGTGTACAGTTGGACCACAATCAATAATTCTTTTTTTAAAAAACTTGTAGTATGCAATATGGTTTTTGCATTTTTCACTATACTTTGTAAGTCAAAAGAAAAGAAAATGTTTGCCTTAACGTAACAATTAAGTTATTGTGCAAAAACAAAATTGCTTTACCTTGGACTCTGCCACATGCAGATATATAACTTTGGAAACATTATCATATATCAAGAGTGAATCTGAAAGAGAAGATGCCATCTGGCACTTTGAATCTGAAATACAAGCTATCTGTAACTTAATTTATCACAGAAAATTCTGTAAGTCAAGGACATTTATAAAGCATTAACATCACCTGTGAACTTGGGCTGCATCTGCTGTAAAGAAACAGGCTCTTGATTCTAAAACTTTCCAATGGTTTTGTAGTGCTTTTCCTTTACCACAGTTTCCATCATGTGCATAAAGGGAAAAAAAAGCATTATGAGAAAAACCTTCATTTCAAATTTTAAAAATAAATGAAATTTTATAAACTTAAAATATTTATTTTTTTCATTCCTACCTAAATATTGACTAGTAGTATCAGGTAACACTATAAAACAAAGAATACAATTAAAATAAATGCTTATGTATCCATATATAATATCCATTATAGCAATCATAAGCTGAGAACAACACTTTTTAAATATTTGAATGAAGCACTGCTAGAATAAAATGTCTATAGTTATAAACCAGTACACTGAATGTCCAGTTTTATTTTCATAGATTTATAATCTTAATAAAGATGTTTACTTCTTTCCTGATATAATGAAGCTATTTAATTTTGAATCTTATTTCTTCTTTCCCAAAGATGTTAATGAATTTAGAGATAGCAAAAGATGACTTATTTTACATTCTAATCTTTAGATTACAATGATCAAAGTTCGTTGTGATATTTATGATAGGAAAGAAAGTATACTGTGATAATGAGTGACACAAATAGGATCATTGGCTGAAACTTTGGTCAAAATTAGATTAGCATCAATTAATTCTAGCAACCATGCTATAGAAGTCACTGATCTGATAGCATTATTGTTCAAATTAATAACTTGCAACTTGCAGAACAGCTGTGCAGCATATCCATGTCTATCTTAATATTTCATGATTGCTAAAATCTGAAGTGAGGAACTGCTCATACTATTTTGTATTTAGTAAGTAGATAATAAAAAATAGTATGTAATTTGGCATAGTTCAGAAAAGATAAAAAATTCCAGAGAAATTAGAAGCTTATGATATGAATCAAGTAAAATTAAACTTAATGTTTGTCTGTCTCATTTATAACATCAGTAATTCTGAGAAATTCAGCCAGTCCTTCTAAGTCATAAAGTCTTTATAAAAAATTATCGAAGTTGTGGTTTTGAGATTCAAATATGTCTTAGGTACTATGCACTTATTCAATGACTTGTATGTGTTAAAACTCAGTAAATTATGCTTGCATAACTAAATATATGCATTCATATGTATAATCATATTCATACTTGTAAATGACTAGATAGATTTTGGTTCAAATTTATATTGACAATTAATATTATTCTAAATACCTTATTCCATTAAAAAGTCACATCTTAAACAGAATAGATAACATCTTAAGTAGCACATGTATATGCAGGAAAATTATCATCTACATTAGATTCTATCCTATGATTTTCAGAAAATCTATTGAATGAAGCTAGTGAATAAATTTTCCAGGTAAATATATTGTGAACCTTAGCTTATACTTCATGCCTATTTTGTGGCATGCCATTCATACTTACACTTATATGTCCCTATGTCATTGCAAAATATAGAATGCCCTAAACCACACCAAATTACTCTCAGAATGGTTTTAAAATATCTCTAATATAGCCTTAATCAGACTGTCTCCATTACCATAGTAACTCATAGTGCAGCTGTTAGATAAAAGGAATTTTATTCAATTGCATCAAAGTTTAGTGGATTTGGGAACTGTGAATATCTAGGTCACTGATAATACTCTTGAAATCGTTTCTGTAAATTTGTTGTTCACAGATTCACTATTCCTATCTGTGACTTGTGGTTGAGTTCTTTAGATCTAATTTTGAAAAGTAGCTGCTTTCCTCAATGAGCAATTTTATAAAAAAATAATTATTAATGCAGATTCATAAATGAATTTAATGTTACTATGAAGTTCTAATTTTTTTAGAGGATAGATGTAACACATTTTAAAAGTAAAAAGTCAAATCCTTCTATAACATGTGTTTTATATAATAAAATTAGACAAATACAGTATCAGCATTATCTTAAAAATGAATTATTCTAATCAATGATTTGTAGAATTATTTCTAAATGATAATTTCCACATGCTATTTTACTTTCTGTAACTATGCTAGTGGGGTGGCTAATTCTGATACTGAGAAGATACCTACCTAATCTAAAATCAGCAATCTATATATTAAGATATGAATATATCAAGTAAAATTTGGAATACTAAATGTTCTTGAATAGGTTTTGATATAGGAATTTTTTACTCTCCAGGTGTTATATTTTGAAATTCCTTTTTTTGACAGTATTCTGAAGTTTCAAACTATTGTAGTCCGGTATTTGGTACCAGGAGAAAACAGCAGATATGACAACTTTAAATTACTCAGTGAAGAAAAACAAAAGTACAGACAATTTTTTTTAACAAATAATATAATGGGATTGTAATACGTTGCCTGGTCTTCAATTGCAATATATGCAAACTCTTAATTGTATCAACTATCTGTTCATAGATAAGACATTTATCCTTTATTTTCATATTTCATGTTATACTGAAATTTATATCTGGGATTATTTGTTTATTATTCAAGTAGCAATATTTTGGGCTTCAACCTTTCATGATCACACCTTATAGAACACTTTCTAAGTATCCATATTGCAGAAAGTTTCTACCATTCCCATTGTCATTAAAGTATATATATGGTTTCATACCCTAATTTCTTTAAAGACTGCAACTCCAAGCAAATATAGCCTAGTTTTAGCTAAGTATAATTTTGAGAATTCTTTGGGTATTAGACTTGCAAATAAAATTTTGAAAATGCACATAACCTCTTGCTAAGAAAACATATATTTAATTTGATAATATTAATAAATCCACCAGTACAATTGTGTAAAATGTTTATAATAAAGATTTCTACTCCATGACCCTCCCATTAACCCAGCCTTAATATTAGTCACTCTGGAAGAGCCTGAAATCCCATATGGTAAAACCATTGTAATTCTTCACATCATGGAAACGTAAATCTTTCCTATAAATAAAGTTAGGAGACAATGTATACACAAAATTGTCTGGAAATTATGAGTGGCCTCATAATTTTCTTTTTATAAAGACAAACATTTTGACAAGAGTTGCCATATTTGTCTTAGTTACTTTCACTTTCCTCTCAATGCTGGAACAAAATACCTGACACCCAAAATGAAGAAAGGAAAGGTTTATTAATCTTACAGTTTGTGGAGGCTTCAGTCCATAATCAGTTGGCTCCAAGGCAGGGTGGCATGGCACAGGAGCAACACTTCAAGGCAGCAGCCATAGCAAAAGTAGCCAGAGTAAAAGGAGAAAACAAGCCTCTTCTCCTCCCTTATAGTGTATGCAGGCCATCCCACACCCATCAGGGCAGATGTAGCACTCACAAAATTTCCTTGCCCTCCTTTGCACAGGATGAGGATATTTACAAAGTAAGAACCCTAGCTCCCCACTGAGTCTCTCAGTTAAACTTCTAAACTTCTCAAATTGACACAATGTATCAACCATAACAATATTTTATACATGGTGCATAATAGTACTATGAATGTTAAGTTGAACTTTTATTACATCCTAGGGATTATATTTAATAAACTCTGTGCTGAAGGCTAAATATTTATGCATCCTTCATATGTTGAAAACCTAACCTTGTCTTGGTGGAAACAAAACGTTGAACCCTTTGGAGATAATCAGGATAGGAATGTGGAGGCCATATACATAGGTTTAACGTTATGAAAGAAACCTCAGAGAGCTTTCTTTCCTGTCTGCCATGTGAGAACGCAGAGGGAAGAAGGCTGTCTCTAAACCAGAAGCTGGCTCTTCACCAGACATCACATCTGCTAGAATTGAGGAATAAATCTCCTGTTTACAAGCCACTTACTCTAGGATATTTTGTTAGCATAGTTTGCATTGCCAGAGAAATCCTAGTTTCAAGGAACGCAATGAAATTTTGCTTCAACAAGATAATCCAGGGATTAAAATTGCTAAAAGGTAGGCATTTTTAACCTGAAGAAAGCAAGAAATTGGCACTTTTTTTTTCAAAATTGAGCTCATTGATTGGTATTTTCAAAAGAGATATTCAAATCCAGCTGTCCAAGTACCAAATGTATCATAAATCAGAATTAGTACCAGTTTTAAGGATTTCCCCTGCAGAACATTTTGGTGAGAAATGCAAGCAGTGTTTAGAGCTATTTATTGCTTTTGAGAAGTTGATAATGCAGAATAATAATGAATTAGCATTGTGTATTTGTGTTGTCTTAGACAATATTACAAAAATAGTAACTGGATAATATCTATCAATTTCAGTGGGGATGATTGTACAAATTTACTTGCAATTTTGAATTTATACATCAGATCAGAAATTTCATTTCAAGCAGTGCTAGAACTAATACTTCTCATATTTGCTTGCTGGTATAAACTGTTGATGGTAGTAATTAGGCTGATGTCACCCAGAGGAAACAGGACTAGCAATCATACTAAATCCCCAAATTGTTTTAAATAAAGAGTCTTTTGTAATAAGAAAGTTCGTTTCATCCTGTGAATAAAGGGGAAGGTTAAAAATACATACTCTGTGTTTAGAAGTTATGAGTCAAGGGAATGAAAACAACATATCATTTATCAACAAACAGGGAGAAAGAGTGCTGCTTCGTTGGAGACTTAGTTAAACATACAGCACAGGACAGTCCATAGTGGAACATGTCTGAATTGTGAATAAACAAATCTGTAGCATAGATTAAATTTTTCTTGTTATCTGCTAAAGAGATTAAACTAGAAGGTCTAACAGCTGTTGCCAGAATCATCTTTTCAGTCATTACTACCAGAATGAAATTCAATAGAGAAATCCACAACTGGTCATATTTTTAGGAATAAGAAGAGAAATTAATGATATCTTTTTATTTAATGAAAACAGCTGGCATTTTCTGATATGTAGGAATATAGATCCAAGATGCTCATTGTTGATAATTTATGGTCCATTATTATACAGCAGACCATCATAATCCATTACCAGTGAAGCTCCTGTGATATTTCAGCTGTAAGTCCTTTCTATGAACCCCATAACTAGACATTTGTCTTGATACAATTCATCCAAATCATCCTGTGAACGAAAATCTCTCGTTTCATTCTTATAATTCAGAAAAATACAGCATAAAATCATATCGTCATTGTGCTTCTCATGCTATTTAATATTATGATGCACGAAGAAAGTAGCAGTATTTATATGTCAGGTTGGTGTTAGCAGACAAGGGTGTTGTCTTAGTTACTTTTTTCTCGATGCTGAGACAAAATACCAACACCCAAAGTTAAAGGAAAAAAGGTTTATTTAACTGACAGATTTCAGTCCATAATTGGCTGGCTCCAAATCGGGGTGGCACATGGCAGAGGGGCAGCTGTTCATGGTGGCAGAATACAACAAAAGCAACCAAAGGAAGAGAGGGAAAGAAGGCTCTTACTGTTCCTTATATTGTATGCAGGCTACCCGCCCTAGAGTGGGTATAGCACTCACACCCATAATCCCAGCATTGGTCTATGAATCAATCACAAACTCTACATTCAGCCATCTCTGAGACTGCCCCCATCTGACTGCATGAGACTTTAGTGGGGGGGGACATCTAGACACAAACCATAATCAGTGTCATAGCTTAAGGTGGGTGGTAAGATGTACTCAGAAGCCTTGGCTTCTAACTGGCCAACTGACATGGCTTTTTTCATCAGTCT